>LOJH01038834.1:5245-20445 GCA_001685095.1 Ellobius talpinus | reverse complement strand
TCTCTCTCTCTCTCTCTCTCTCCCTCTCCCTCTCCCTCTCCCTCTCCCTCTTTCCTCTCTCTCTCTCTTTTGTTGTTGTTTTCTTCTTTTAGGTTTCTCTGTGTAGCCCTGACTGTCCTGAAATTCGTTCTGTAGACCAGGCTGGCCTCAAACTCAGATCCACCTGCTTCTGCGTCTGTGTCCATGCTGCCCTCCCTGCCCTCAGCTGGTATTAAAGGCGTGTACCACCACCACCTGGCTGCTTGCTCTCTTTTTTAAAAAATTGTGTGTGTGTGCATGCATGTATGCACTTGTGTTTATATATGTGTGCATGTATGCATGTACATGTGCATGTCAAGTGTACATGTGTGCTCATGGGTGTGTGTTATGTATGTATATGTGTATGTATGTAAGACACTCTTATGTGCACATGTGGAAGTCAGAGGACAGCTTTTCAGGAGTCTTTCTTCTTCCATCTTGCTTTTGAGATAGGGATCTCTCCTCTGCTGTTGCTGTCCTTTTTGTTACCGTAGACTGGCTGGCCTGTTCTCCCATCTCTGCCTTCAGTCTCACCTCTTTCCAGAGGAATTCTGGGGTCTAGGGTGCTGCTGCATCTAGCTGCTTACATGGGTTGTCAGGGTGGAACTCAGGTGTCAGGTTTGTCAGCAAGTCCTTTTGCCTGCTGAACTGTCTCTGGCTTATGTTTGCTGTTTCTATGATACACCTAAAATGATTTAAAATTTTTATTTTTGAATACAGGGTCCATCTTTGTAGCCTTGTTTGGGCTTGGAACTTGCAATTGTCCTACCTCAGTTTCTGTAGTGTTGGGTTGGGGGGTTATAGATTAGTGGTAGAGCATTTAACATGTGGGTGGCCCTGGATTTGTACCTCAGTCACACACATACACAAAATGAAAACAAACAAAAATGATCACCCTTTCCTTCCTACACTGTTTGTCTGTTTGAGACAGGGTCTTGCTGTGTTAACCAGGCTGGCCTTGAAACTGAGATACTCCTCCTCAGCACCTTGAGTGCCGGGTTCCAGGTGTGTGCTACCACACAGAGCTCTACACTATAGACATTTTGGGATGAACATTTCTAGATCTCTCTCTAAATGTCCATAATTTAATCATCTTTATATTACATTATCCTGTAACTTATTCCCTACTAACTGGCATGCCTTTAGTGTTTTTCCATAATAGTTTGCCTAAAGTTGCTCTACTCACAAAAAGAAGCCCATAGACTCTTGTGTGCTGATTGCAGAACAGGACTGTGATTCTGTCACTGGGCTTTGATAGCTTTTGCTATAGAATGGCGAGCTCGCATGAACATCTTTGTAACTAAGTCTTCATTTTTCCCTTAGGATAGAAGTGGAATTACTGGTCAAAGGGTATGTATGTTTTTAAGTCTTTCTGAGTGGCCAGCAGCTCTGGTGGTATTTACAGGCTAGTGTGTCTCCATTAGACAGTACGTTGGAGTCATAGAGAATACTTCAAAAGCAGAGATGCCCAGGACCACCTCCCAGAGGGTCTTATTTCATGGATCTGTGATGGATCCAGAATTTATAGTTTTAAAAGATTTTATTCTTACATGTGTTTGTGTGGGTGCTGGGAACTGAATTCAGGTCCTGCAGAAGAGTAGTATGTGTTCTTCACCACTGAGTCACTTCAACAGCCTGAGTTAGAGTTCTTAAAAGCTCCCCAAAAGTTATTTATATGCAGCAAATTTGATTAGGTGAAAGTGGTAGTGTATTATTTTATTGATAATTTTCTTCTAAAAAATTTTCAGGCATTCAGATCTGGGAGAAGTGGCCCCAGAAGTAAAACCTTCAGACAGCCAAACATCCGTGGCAATTGCAGGTAAAACCAGACTTGGACCCATTTTGAAATAGCTAGGTTTCTTCTGTCTGTTGGGATTCTGGAGTCTGCACTCTTCCTGGGCTGGGTTACTCTGGACCTCTCAAACAAACTCAAGGCTTTGTTTCTCTCTGTAGAAAAGATTCCATCTTAAGATGTTCAAATCTTTGCATACTTCATTGGCATTGTTTCTTTTCTTATAAAGCTATAAGTTGTACAAATACTAGACCTTTACTGGAGACACAGGTACATAATATGTAAATATTTTGTCCCATTGTGTTTACCACCCACTGTGTGTATGTGTGTTGTGTGTTTTGTTGTTGTTTTTGCTGCTAGGACTCAAACCCAGGGCCTCAAAGTATAGAGTACTGTACCATTGAGTACATTCCCAGCTCTGCTTTTACTTTTTTCAAGACAGAGTTTCTCTGTGTAGCTCTGGCCATCCTGGAACTCACTCTGTACACTAGGCTGGCCTTGAACTCACAGAGATTTGTCTGCCTCTGCCCAGTGCTGGGATTAAAGGTATGCGCCACCACCACCCAGGCTTTCACTTTTTTTTTTTTTAAGACAGGTTCTCACTAAATAGCTCTGACTGGCTTGGAACTTACTTTGTAGACCAGACTGGCCTCAGACTCACAGAGATCTATCTGCTTTTGCTTCTGAGTACTGGAACTAAAGTTGTAGCCACAATGCCTGTCTGTTTTCACTTTCTTGATATTTTTCTTAGATGCACAATGTTTTTACTTATCTTTTTGCTTTTGTCAACTGCCCCTTTAGTATCACATCTAAGAATCCAGCATGAAGTCCAAGGTTACAAAGATTTACTCACATGTCTTCTAAGAGTTTCCTGATTTTAGGGGGGTGGGGTAGGGTTCCAGACAGGGTTTCTCTGTGTAGTTCTGATATCCAGGAATTTGCTCTGTTACCAGGCTGGCCTTGAACTCAGTGATCCACCTGCCTCTGCCTCTGAGTGCTGGGATTAAAGGCTAGTGCCACCACCACCTGGCTTTGAGTTTCATGATTTTAATTCTTATGGTTATATTGTTTATTCATTTTAAGTTAATTTGTTCTGTATGGTGTGGGACCAACTATGGGCTTTATTCTAACCGGTTTTAACAGCCTTGAGGTGTCACATGGTAGATGTTTATTTACTGCTCAGTAACAAATATCCTATGTCTTAATGGAAAATTAGCAAGCATTGTTAGCTACTGTAATAATTGGGAGAGAAGGATCACTTTGTCTCAGTGAGAATGCTTTAATACTCCTCTGTCGAGGCTTATGTTGGGGGGCCAGCCCCCCCTAAACCTCTCAGGATTTAGAAAGAAAGCAATAGCAGGTGAAAACTGACTAAAAAGGCCTGAGGATAAATAAATTAACTCACATATGTTCTATTTATTTTTCCCGTGCTCTCTCCAATGCTTTCTCCAGTGCCCTCTCAATGTTCCCCTTGATGTTTCTTGCTGTTTCCTTTCAATGTTTCTCTTCAATGTTCCTCCCAGTCCCAACCGTTTCCAGTTTATATATCCACATAGATATAGTTAACAATTCTCTGGTAAATAATAGTGATGCTAAGTATGCATTTCTTAGGACTAGCAAGATGGATGAAGTAGGCGCCGGTTGTTTTTACTACAGTCTCAGAGGGGGCGTGGCTGTAGATACCTCCCCTATAGATACCGGGAGGATTAAATCAGTACAGAATCCTAAGACGGAAAAAGGGGGTTTGTGTACTAACTGCTTAGGCTAGAAGTCTGTGATTAATAATTGTAGAGAAAAATGATGCAGTGCTGTTGCACTTTTTGAGCACTTCTGTTTCAGTGGTGGCTGGGAACACAGTATTGTGGTAAGCATGGCAACCAGCATAAGCTGCAGAAGGAAAGCAGATGGCGCTTGGCCCCCCTGGGGCCAACAGGGTGCTGTGGGGGTGCTGTGTCCTCTGGCATCCAGGTGAGAAGGAATTCCTTCCTCTGGGGCTGGTTTAATGATCTAAGCTTTTTTCCTGTATTTCTAGGGGTAAAGGCACAAAGAGTTAATTTTCTAGACTAAGATCTTGCATCAGTGAAATCGAGGTGGAAGTAAGTATAGAATATTAATAGCTTGTTAGGGTAGAGCAAAGACCAGTAGGTTATACTCTCCTGAGTTGGCTGTTGGAGATTTTAGGGCCGCCCAGACCTATCAGTAAAGGTAGATGTGCTATTCCCCCTGCTCAATGCCTGTTCCGTTGAGGTTCCCATGTGGTCCAGAGCAGAGGTCCCTTCCTTGTCAGAAGTGCAGTCAGTGAGGTTTGGTTGAGTGAATGCTTTCACACCAGGGCCCCATCCAATTGCCAGTACAGGAAAAGTCATGTCTAAGGAATGATTTATACACTGCTGGGATGTTTCAGGATGAGTCCCACTATGGAAAGGAGGAAGGCTATGGCTTCACAAGATGTTTACAGAATTGACAAATTCCATCAAAAGACGGGTGTTCCCGAAGCTCTGCAGATCGGGTTTCTCATTGGAATACACTCCCATGAGTCTGTCTAATGGTCTGTTAGCTGCACTGTTACTCTTATCATGCTTGTGGCTCACAGCATGAGTCTAATGGTCTGTTAGCTGCACTGTTACTGTATCATGCTTGTGGCTCACAGCGTGAGTCTATCTAGTGGTCTGTTAGCTGCACTGTTACTGTATCATGCTTGTGGCTCACAGCGCTCCACTTTCAGTTCCTCCACCTGGGCTTGGGACAGTTCTTACAGGATGTGAGTTCCGTGGTAGAGGCTGGGCCATGCTCTGCCCTTGTGCCCCTCAGACCTGCTATGTCAGGCTTACCCCTGAGTCACAGCCATACCCCTTCCTTGCCTTTTTGTTTTATTAAAACATAGTTTGTTAAATTGCAAATATTGGTCTGAAACTCAGTGTAATCCAATTATTCCTTTAACTTGCTACTTTCCCAAGGGGCAGCCTAGGATTACAGACATGTGCCATCAGGCCAGCCTCTTAAAAAAATATTAGTCTTGCATAGTGCTATACAGCTATAATCCCAGCACTCAGGAGTCAGAAGCAAATGGATCTCTGTGAGTTTGAGGCCAACTTTACCTCATAGCAAGTTCCAGGACATCCAGAGCAACATAGAGACCCTGTCTCAAAACAACAACAACAACAACAACAAAACCCCAAAAACCCCAAAAAACAAACAAAAACCCAAAAACAAAGCAAAAACAAAAGCATCAAAACCAAAATTATATGTTTATTTTGCCTGCATTTACGTACACTATGTGTGTGCAGTGCCCACAGAGGCCAAAGGAGAGTATTGCTTCCCTGAACTGGGGTCACAGAAAGTTATGAACCACCTTGTAGGAACTGAACCTTGGCCCTCTCTGCAAGAGCATCAAGTGTCTAACTTCTGAGCTGTCTCTCCAACCCCTATATTTGGCTATTATTTTCTTCTCTAGTTATTTTTTCTCTTCACACTACATTTTGAATTCTTTGGGAAAAATTATTTTCTAGACTCTTATTTTCACTTTGAGTAAGTATGTTTTTAATTTCTGGACATTGTGATTTGATTCTTGAGTCCTTTTGTGTTTTTATTCAAATCATACTGCTTCCAATAGCCACCCTCCTTTATTTCTCTTTTTCTAGAAAAATTATCAAAAGAGACAGTTTAAAATGTTAGATTTATCCCAGCAATTTGGAGGCAGAGGCAAGTAGATCTCTGTGAGTTTGAGGCCAGCCTAATCTACAGGACAGCTAGTGCTATTCAGAGAAACCCTCAAAAACACAAAAACCAAAAAGGTTTATCTATTAATTACGGGGAGATCATAAGGTTGATTAAAAAACATATTAGAGCTGTAGCTTTATTTCCAGTCTTTGTTTCTGTTTAAGCTTGGCTTATTCCAGAATTTAACCTGGAGACACTTCTGCTCCTGAGTATTTGAGGAATGCTCATTGTAGTCCCAACAGTTGGCAGAAGCTGCTGCAGACTTCTTGGTAGAAAGGCTCTAATTGCTGATGAAGTGAACATCTATACCCTTTCTTTCTAGATTTGGAATGGAGAGAAATGGAAGGAGATGACTGCGGGTTCCATTATGGAGGTAGAAACTGTGGGACTTAGGACAAACTGGGTTGGGAAGGTGAGGGTATAAATGCAAGTGGAAAACAACTAGGACTTGATGGTTTTATGTGGTAGTAATTGCTAGGAATTACAGTTTTGGTTTTTAAAAAAAGAGGGTTTGGATTTGTTTCCCTTAATTTACTTTCTGTCAGTCTATTTGACATTCATTTCAAATTATTAGATTAACCCCTTTATTTCCCTTTGCTTTTTCTCATAGATGGTGCAAACGAGGCTCAGGACAGTGACTTCCCAACAGGTATACATTTTCTCTTTCTTTTTCAGCTTTCCATTCTATTGGAGGAGGGTATCCTATAGGTGGCTAATTCTTAAACTTGTCTGTATCAAATCAACTTGGGTATTTGACTCTAGACCCTTCTTGTCTATCACCCCTTTATGAACTATTAGTAATGTTGCTAAAAACCAAACCACTGGGAACTGAGTAACCAGTTATTTCTTTAACTTATTTACACTGTCACCGTGAGTTACTGTCTTTGTGAGTGGAGGCTTCCTCATGTATCTTATTTTTATCAAGTTCCTGAAGTGATTCTAATGTCCAGTTATCAAAATTTAGGAACTCTAGCAAGAGCTTCATTTGCATATTGCAAACTTGGGCCCAAAGTTGCTGAATGGTCTCCTAAGGGTATGGGTACCTATGTAGAATGAGTTTATTTTTTTGTGGTTTTCCCAAGTTGCTTTGATGATCATGCTGTTTAAGCAACAATGGTTGTTGTGTGTGCCTGGCTTCATTTGGGCTTAACAGGGAAACCTGAGTAATAGTTATGTAGATTTTCTGCCAAAGCAAAGTATTCCTGTGTAGTTTTTCTGCTTTTATTTATTTTTATAATTATATTTATTTTGGGCTGGAGAGATGACTCAGTGGTTAAGAGCACTACTTGTTGCTCTTGCAGAGGACCTGGGTTTGGTTTATAGCACTAACTTGGTGGCTAATAGCTCTCTGTTACTCCAGTTCCAGAAGGATCTGATGCCCTCTTCTGGCCTCTTTGGGTACTGCATGCACATAATACACAGTCAAAATACACATATACATAAAAGAAAAATAAATCTTTTTTAAAATTAAAATTTGAGGATCTGTTTTCTCCTTCTGCCATGTGGATACCAGGGATCAAACTCAGGTCAACAAGTTTGGAGGCAAGTGGTTTATCTGCTGAACCATATTACCAGGCTAGTTGTTCTGCTTTTAAAATAAATTTACAGCATCCACTCCCTCCCTCTGTAACTTCTCAAGTGATCCTTCAGCCATATTGCTGTAGAACTCAGAGCCCTGAGCTGGCAAGATGGCTCAGAGGTAAAAGTGCTAGCTACCAAGCCTGATGACCAAAGTTGGATCCCCAGAACTCCTACAGGTTTTTCTCTCACCTCTAGACATGTGCCATAGCTCACTTGTACAAATAGGTTTAGAAGTCTGAGCCCTAAAACCAATGTTATTAGACACTTATGGTGTTATATGCCTGTAGTCCCAAGGTAGATGCAGAAAGATTGAATCAATTCACAGGTTTGAGACAAGACTGGGGAACACCATCTCCTCCTCCCCACCTTTTTCATTAAATAATAAGAAAAAGAACTAGGAATATAGCTCAGTGGTGAAATACTGGCTAGCATGTTGGTTCCATTTCAGTACTGCAAAATAAATAAATACATAAATAAATAAGAAGTGAACCACTTACACTGGGTATGAACATTGGTAAGTTGCCAGGCCAAGATCTGGATACAGTTAGAAATTTTATGATCATTAACTTGTAAAGTTTGCATTATACAGGGTGGCATTTAGTGTCTACCAGGCCTCAGTCAACACCAAATATCTTATTGTCACTGCATTAGTCAGGGTTCTCTAGAGTAACAAAACTTACAAAATGAAGCTTTATATAAAGAAAAGGGATTTATTAGAATGGCTTGTAGGCTGTGGTTCAGCTAGTCCAACAGTGGCTGCCTATGAACAGAAGGTCCAAAGATTGACCAGTAGTTGGTCAATCCATAAGGCTGGATGTCTCAGTTAGTCTTCAGTATATGCCAGAATCCCAAAGAAGTAATTCTAATGCAAGTGAAGAAATGGACTTGCTAGTAGGGTGAGAACAAGCAGACAAACAGCAAAAACTTCCTCCTTTCGTGTCCCTATATAGGCTTCCAGCAGAAGGTTTGGTCCAGATTGGAGGTGGGTCTTCCCACTGTAAGAGATCTGGATTAAAGGTGTGTCTTACCACCTCAAACTCAAAGATCCAGATTAGAAGTGGATCTTCCCATTTAAAATTAAGCAAAAATTCTTTCAGCTGTGCCCTCCATTTTTTGGTTTTAGTTAAATTTCAGGGAGTGATAGTTTACACATACACTCTTAACAGTTTTGAGGCTAGATGTGTAGATGGATTTTATGTCCTGCCCAGTCCCACAGTCATTCAGTCCTAAAGAAACAACACATAGGCTTATATTAATTATAAACTGTTTGACCTATTAGCTCAGGCTTATTATTAATTAGCTCTTACAACTTAACCCATAATTCTAGCCAGGCAGTGGTGGCGCACACCTTTGATCCCAGCACTTGGGAGTCAGAGGCAGGCAGATCTCTATGAGTTTGAGAGCAGCCTGGTCTATAAGAGCTAGTTCCAGGATAGGCTCCAAAGCTATAGAGAAACCCTGCCTTGAAAAACCAAAAATAAATGAATAAATAAATAAATAGCCCGTAACTCTTACCTATTTTAGCCATATGGCTTGGTACCTTTTCTCAGCAAAGCATTCTCATCTTGCTTCCTCTGCGTCTGGGTGGTGACTGCATCTCTGCCTTTTCTCTTCACAGAATTCTCTTAGTCTGGTTTTCCCGCCTATACTTCCTGCCTGGCTACTGGCCAATCAGTGTTTTATTAAACCAANCTGGTCTATAAGAGCTAGTTCCAGGATAGGCTCCAAAGCTATAGAGAAACCCTGCCTTGAAAAACCAAAAATAAATGAATAAATAAATAAATAGCCCGTAACTCTTACCTATTTTAGCCATATGGCTTGGTACCTTTTCTCAGCAAAGCATTCTCATCTTGCTTCCTCTGCGTCTGGGTGGTGACTGCATCTCTGCCTTTTCTCTTCACAGAATTCTCTTAGTCTGGTTTTCCCGCCTATACTTCCTGCCTGGCTACTGGCCAATCAGTGTTTTATTAAACCAATATTAGTGACAAATCTTTACAATGTACAAAAGCTTTATCCCACAGCAAGCGTGAGTTACATAATGAGACTGTCTTAGAATATCAGTTCTCATTGGGTGTGGTGCTGTGTACGTCTAATTGCAGTGCTCAGGTGTATGTATAATTTTGAGACCATCCTGGTTTGCATAGATTAAGGTTAGTTAGGGCTACGTAGTGAGGTCCAGGAGAGCTAGGACTACATAGAACAACCTGTTTGAAAACAAAAATAAAACAAGAATAAGAATTTAAATATATATATATGTTTATATATCTTGATGTATGAATAAAGTTGGAGATGTAACTTAATGGTAGAGCATTTGCCTGGCGTGCAGAAGACTCCCCATCTTCAGTACCACAAAAATCTGAAATCATAACACAAACCAGAACCCGGCATTACTGGTCTTGAGTTTGCAAAAGGGTGCTGAGCGATGGTTGCTGTTTTCCTTTTAATAGTCTCTAGTTTATTAACAAAGATTAAACAAAAAAACAAGAAAGCATTTACCAAACAACCAGAGTGTGATTAGAGGTTGTGCTCTCATGGGAATTTCTTGGTGACATTTTTTTCCTCCAGGTCTTGAGGCAGGCTTTTGCTGTGTATCCTGTGATGGTCTTGAATTTGCATCAGTCCTGCTGTTTGAGCTTCTGGAGTTCCAGGCGTGTTCCACCATGCCCCCAGATTCCTGACTGGGCTCGAGCATGGGGTAGATACACTTGTAGCTGGTCTGAGGACTGAGAAGTGAAGCTCAGCACCTAAGTAACATGTCTCCTCATTCTAACTACTTAGGTTTGAGCTCAGAGTTAAATGTTGCAGACACCTAGAAAAACTAAGAGTCACTGCATTAATATGACCTCTCGAGTCTTAAATGTAACTCCTCAGTTTCCTGGCTTTCCCTCCCTCCCTCCCTCCCTCCCTCCCTCCCTATCCTCTCTTTCTGTTTCTTTATTTTTTTTCTCTTTCTCTCTTTTCTTTAAGATAGGGTCTTTCTGTGTGACCATGGCTGGCCTGGAATGCTCTGTGAAGACCAGGCTAGCCTGGAATTTGTAGGAGATGTACCTGCCTCTGCTTCCCTGGTACTGGAATTAAAGGCATGAATCACCATGCCTGGCTGTAGATTCGTTTTAGTTATAAGTCTAGGTGTATGGATGTAGATGTTGGTGCCTGCAGAGGCTGCAGGATCTCTGGAGTTGGAGTCACAACTAGGGTGAGCTACCTGAAAAGGGTCCTGAGAAATGAACTCCGGTCTTGTGCTCTGCTCTGGAAGAGCAGTATGTGCTTCTAACCATGGAGTCATCTTGCCAGCCCATCTTCCTTCCTACAGTTAGTGTCTTACATGTTTTAGTTAGGTGGCACAATTGATAGAGGGTTTTACTTTCTATTCCAGGCTTAGGTCAACCCAGCAAATCCTGGGCCCCTTGGGCCTGCATCCTGTTCTGAGTAATGTCCTCTCCAACTCCTTCCTGCTAGGCTTTTCTCCAGCTCTACCTTGGCCCTGACTTGAAAATGAAGGCTAAACATTTTTATTTCTTTTCCCTTCAGTGGAGAGAAGCAGGCTTCAGGAAATGCTGTCCTTGTTGGGACTGGAGACATACCAGGCACAGAAGCTCACCCTCCAGGACTCCCTGCAGATCAGTTTTGACAGCATGAAGAACTGGGCTCCTCAGGTTCCCAAGGACCTTCCCTGGCATTTCCTCAGGAAGCTGCAGGCCCTTAATTCTGAAGCCAGGAACACCACTATGGTGCTAGATATGCCTCCTGATGCCTGGCCTGCAGAGAAAGAGAGCCAGATGGAGGAGGAGATGATCTACTGGGACCCGGCTGAGGACATCGCTGCTGATGACATCTACTCCTTTTCTGAGCTGCCCATGCCTGACACACCTGTGAACCCCCTGGACCTTCTCTGTGCCCTCCTGCTGTCTTCTGACACCTTTCTGCAGCAGGAGGTCCTGCTGAAGATGTCCCTCTGCCAGTTTGCACTCCCGCTTGTATTGCCTGATTCAGAAAACCACTACCACACTTTTCTCCTCTGGGCCCTGCGGGGGGGCGTTGTGCGGACGTGCTGTTTCCAGCCCCCACGGGGCCTTGGGAGTTTTCGAGAAGACAGCGTGGTCCTGTCCAGGGTGCCCACCTTTGCCTTCGTGCGCATGGATGTCAGCAGCAACTCCAAGTCCCAACTGCTCAATGCCATCCTCAGCCCGGCTCGCCGGCAGTGGGACTGCTTCTGGCATCGGGACCTCAATTTAGGCACCAATCCTCGAGAGATTGCGGATGGGTTGGTAGAAATCTCCTGGTTTTTCCCCAGTGGTAAAGAGGACCTGGATGTTTTCCCAGAGCCTATGGCCTTTCTGAACTTGAGAGGTGACATTGGGTCTCACTGGCTGCAGTTCAAGCTCTTGACAGAAGTCTCCTCTGCTGTGTTTATTTTGACTGACAACATCAGTAAGAAGGAATACAAACTGCTGTACTCCATGAAGGAGTCAACCACAAAGTACTACTTCATTCTGAGTCCCTACCGAGGGAAACGGAACACAAACCTGCGCTTCCTAAACAGGCTGATTCCCGTGTTGAAGATAGACCACTCTCATGTCCTCGTGAAGGTCAGCAGCACCGACAATGAGAGCTTTGTGAGGCGGATCCGAACAATTATATGCAGTGTGGCACGCTCTCCCTGCAGGAGGCTGTCTGTGGAGGACATGGCACACACGGCAAGGAAGTTAGGCCTCAGAGTTGATGAGGACTTTGAGGAGTGTCAGAAGGCGAAGGAGCGGATGGAGAAGATTATCAGGAAGATCAAGGATGTGGATGCCTACAAGAGAGATGAGCTGAGGCTGCAGGGAGACCCTGCAAGGAAGGCAGCCCAAGTCGAAAGGGAGTTCTGCCAGCTCCAGTGGGTCTCAGAGTCCCCAGAGAAACACCGGGCTGAGCTGAGACGGCGGGTCCTGGAGCTCCGCGTGCAGCAGAATGGCCAGGAGCCCACCTCAGGGGTGCAGGAGTTCATTCTGGGGATAAGCAGCCCCTCCCTGGGTGAAAGGCAGTACTTCCTGAGGTGGATGGAGTGGGGGCTAGCTCAACTAGGCTCGCCACGGCCAAGACAGCCTCCAGAGACACTTCTCACCCTGAGACCAAAACTTGGTGGGGCCTCAGACTTGAATGAGCCCTTCTGGCCTGAGCCCTTGGGAGTGGAGCACTTCTTGCGGGAGATGGGGCAGTTCTATGAGGCTGAGAGCTGCCTGGTGGAGGCAGGGAGGCTGCCTGCTGGCCAGAGGCGCTTTGCCCACTTCCCAGGCCTGGCTGTGGAACTGCTGCTGGGTGGGCTGCCGCTGGAGCTGGTTGATGGGGCCACCCTGAGCATCCCTGTTCACTGGGTCACTGGGCTTCTCAAGGAGCTGCATGTCCGCCTAGACAGGAGATCTCGACTAGTAGTTCTCTCTGCTCTGGGGGTGCCAGGCACAGGGAAATCTACACTCCTTAACACCATGTTTGGCCTGCGGTTTGCCACAGGGAGGAGTTGCAGTCCCCGGGGATCCTTCATGCAGCTCCTCCCTGTAGCTGAGGGCTTCAGCCAGGACTTGGGCTGTGACCAAATCCTGGTAATAGACTCTGGGGGTTTGATCAGTGGGGTCTTGCCCTCTGCTGGAGACAGGTTCGAACTGGAGGTTTCCTTGGCCACGCTGCTAATGGGGCTAAGCAATGTCACTGTGGTCAGTTTAGCTGAAATGAAGGACATTCCACCAGCTATTCTTCATGCTTTTCTAAGGCTAGAAAAAACAGGGCACATGCCCAACTATCAGTTTGTCTACCAGAACCTTCATGACCTCTCTGTCCCCAGCCCCAAGCCGAGAGACAGGAGGCAACTCCTGGATCCGCCCAGTGACCTGGGCAGGGCTGCTACCCACATGGAGAAGCAGGGTAGCAATTTCCGGACACTGGCAGAGGGGCAGCACGTCTGGCACATCCCAGCCCTGTGGCATGGAGCACCACCCATGGCCGCTGTGAGCCTGGGCTACAGTGAAGCCATTTTTGAATTGAAGAGATGCCTGCTAGAAAACATCAGGAATGGCTTGTCCAACCAAAACCAAAACATTCAGCAGCTCATTGAGCTGGTGCGGAGTCTGTGAATGTCGTGAGGGTAGGGCCTCCTGCTGTGGCTTGTTGGGCCAGCAGCCCGCAAGGCTGTGTTTGGCACCTGAGGATTGGCTGGTGCTTGCTGCACCTGAGAAGGAAGACAGGAGTTAAGGGCCTCTTCACAGTGTTAAGAAGCAGTCTCAGACTGGCTCAGAAATATTGAGAATAGAGGCCCAGGGTGGGGTGATCCAAGCAGTGACGTTCTCTGTCCATAACCCATGTTGAGGCTCCTGGAAGTTGGCCCTCTGGGTAGCTGCTCCTTCACTGGTCCCTGGAATTGGGGAACAGCTCCCTTAGTCACAGCAGGTGCTGGCAGACAGGGATGTTGTGAGTTGTTCTGAAGAAGCAAAAGAGGCTTTGCTTCCATTCAGTCCACCGGTCCTTTGTGGACCAGCCTTCAAGGTTTCGGTGATGTGGCACCGAAGTGCAAGGCACTGCCATGGCACTGAGCTTACGTACTGGTGTGTGAACCACTCTCTGACCCTTGCCCAGGAAGTGTTCGTCAGTCACCCTTTTGTGCTCCAGCACTTTGTCACACTTTCTCCTCAACACTTCATGGCACATTGTCACTTGTGTGTTTACTGTCTGCCCCTCGACTGTGAGCTGCTTTAGGACAGGACCTAAGCACCATACAGCTCTGGGTCCCTAGGACCTGGCACACATAGGCGCTTAATAAATGTTTGTTGAACTAATGAGTTGAATGAATGCTCCAATGATAGTAGCATATAGGTTTTGCCTCTCTGTGCCTTCATTGTCCTTGTGCTGAGGACAGCCTTTCCCTGAGGAGGGTCTGGGCCAGGCTGTTGCCTGGGGATAATGCCGTCATAGTAACTTTTCTGCACTTTAGTCCCTGCACCATGTGTGGTTGGC
This sequence comes from Ellobius talpinus, assembly GCA_001685095.1. NCBI lineage: Eukaryota > Metazoa > Chordata > Mammalia > Rodentia > Cricetidae > Ellobius > Ellobius talpinus. Next base: position 6,347 of record LOJH01038834.1, on the reverse strand, counting down.
AGTAGGAAGTCCCAGACTGCCGTCCATGCCTGGCAGGCATGAGTAGAGAGGACCTGCTTGCTATGCAGTTAAACCTTCCCCAGCATTCTGACCTCTCTCCACAGCAAAGTAGCCACCCTGTGAGACAGGTGCTTGGTGAGGGACGGCCTGGAGCTCGTCCTCTCTGATTCTTCAGCTGGAATCAGCCATTACTCCACTGAGTTTCAGAGCCCCACTCCCTACATCTCAGGCCTAGGAGCTTCTGCTTAACTGTGCCTTGCTGCGGAGGCTTTGGGGTTTCCTTTTGCTTGTTTCTTGTCAGAAGTCAGGCAGTGGCCTGAGAGCCTCCCCTGTGTCTTGTCCCTTGGTCTGGTGGTGGGTCTGGACATGCGGGCAGAGGGAAGCGGTCCTGAACCGTGGCAAACTGCTGTCAGACCGGTTAGGAAAAGGGGACTCTGGCTCTCAGACCTCGAAACTGACCTGTCCAGAGCGTTAAGATGACCGTACTGTGCTGATTCAGTTGGAAGTAACAAAACCTTTCTTTACCTTAAGATTCACTTCCGCCAGCTGGGTGTGGTGATGCACACTTTTAATCCCAGTACTTAGGAGGCAGAAGCAGGTGGATCTCTGGGTGTTTGAGGCCAGCCTGGTCTACAGAGCTAGTTCCAGGACAGCCAGAGCTACAAACAAACAAACAAAATCCAACCAGTAAGCAACAATGAAAACACCCCCCCCCTTTCCTACCAGGTCTACAGAAACTTCCCTGGCACCTTTCCGCACTGCAGGAATTTCACTCAGCATTCCTAGCACCAAATTCACGCTTAAGCACAGGAAATAGCTATCAGAATCATTGCGTACAGAGGGCCTGTGTGGTAGCTCAGTGGGCACAAGCACTTGCAGCAGAGCATGGCAACCTGAATTCAGTCCCCGGAACTCAACATAAACTGGAAGAGAGCCCACTCCATAAAGTTGTCCACACATGCCATGCCATGCCACCTCGCCCGGTATGCACATCACACATGCTAATAATAAAGCTAGGGCATTCAGCTTCAGAGTCCCACTCTTTTTTTTTCTTTCTTTTTTCAAGACAGGGTTTCTCTGTGTAGCTTTGGAGCCTGTCCTG
>LOJH01038832.1:0-13260 GCA_001685095.1 Ellobius talpinus | reverse complement strand
TAATAAGAAGCCTGAGCTAATGGGCCAATCAGTTTATAAGTTATGGAGACCTCTATGTGATTTTGGGGGGCTAAACGGGTGCTGGAACTGGGCAGGACAGAAACTCCAAAGCAGGCCTGGATGCTACAGGTGCCACGCCTGCACTACTACCTCTAGCTTTTATAAGCTATAAAGCTGAGGAAGCCATGAGGCATAAACTAGTAATGAGAACTCCTCCATGACCTCCACACCAGCTGCTGCCTTGTGTTCTTTCCTTGAGTTTTCTGGGTGATCAATGACCAATTGTAAAATAAAAAACATATTCTTTCCTCCACTAGTTGATTTGTTCATGTTGCTGAATCACAGAAATGAAAATTCTAACTTATATTTGGCATATATCTTTTCCAGAAATGGTATGTATTTATTGAAATAAAATCATCTGATAATCAAAGTTTGCACAAAATCATCACCCAACAAACACAATGGTGGGCAAAAAGTTATTGGAGAATTTTAGATAGAATATTTTTCAACCTCACTGAATGATGATAATCTGGTATTTCACTTAAGGGAATTCACATGATAATTAATACATCATTGAAAATATAAGACTCTAAAGGTCATATATTGCATCATATAGATGAAAGAAATTTACTAATTGAAACACATGCAAAAAGTTCTATGCTAGAACATGATGTCACCTGTATTGTTATTTTTCTTCTTATTATGCTATGATATCTGATAAAAAAAAGTAACAAAAGACTTTTTTTCAGCTCACATTTCTAGGGCATAACAAATCAAGGTGAGGAAATAGGGGCAGGAGCTAGATGCAGATGACCCTCTCACATCTTTGTTGTTTGAGGTTTCTATCCTGCCTGGTTCCTGCAGTTTTTAAGTCCCAAAGAAATAACACAAAAGTCTACATTAGGTATAAACTGATTGACCTAGTGTCTCAGACTTCTTATTAATGCTTATAACTTATATTAGCTGATTATTCTTATCTATGTTAGCCACGTGGCTCAGTACCATATTTGGCAAGGCAGTCACATCTAGCTTCTTCTGTGGATGGGTCATGACTGCAGAATATGCTTCCCTCTTCCCAGAATTCTCATTTCCCTTCCTCTACTTCCTGCTGGTCTACTGGCAAATCAGTATTTATTTAAAATATAAGTGACAGGGAATGGACCCTTGTCCCACAGCACATCTTCACTGAGGAAATGGAAAGAGGAGCTGGAGACCACTGTTGCTGTCACATCCACACCAAGGAAATGGAGGGAGGTGGTCTGCTTGTTTAGCTCTATTCTCTGTTTCCTGTAGTCTGGCACCTTAACCTAGGGAATACTGACCACATTTTGTATTAGTAGTCTGAGACCAGCTCTCAAGGCTATAACCAAGTTTAAAAAAAATAGAGCTCCACATCATAGTGAAACTGAACTTAAGGGTTTTCTGAGGGGTACAGAATAAATTCACACATGTGCTGTTTGGGTCATATTCCTTATTTTTCTGTCATTTAATTTTCTTCTAAGTTCTAATTATTTCTAGATCTCTATTTCAATTTTCTCTCATTTCTTTAGTCACCTGTCTTAAATACATTTTTTTACAGGAGGCTTGAAGCAATAAGAAAAATGTCACAAGCTACATCTCCTTGGATAAAAGATAAGGACAGAGCAATTTACCATAGCAACACAAGGTTTCAAGGTTTCTTGGGTAAGACTAAAACCAAAGGCTAGGGGCATAGGTTTTATCAGTCAGACTTGACAAGTAAAGAATTACCATGATTTTGGGGGTCATTGCTTTGTGTTAATAACCTTGGCTAGACATCTGCAACTCTGATTTTGTACAAATCTATAAAGTTTTTAACTTATGATCCATTTACAGGATAACTCAATCTAGTTTGAACTTTCTATGAAGTAAATATAGCTAATTATGTGTAGGTGAAGTAAAAAGATTAAAGCAAGATTTTAAGTGTTTTATAGTACTCATGGGACAATAGCTCTAGCTATGAAGCAAATTCTAGTATATTTTCTCTAAATCAAAATTATACAACTAAATGGGTAGTCATCTCCCTAACCATCCATGGATATATATGTCAATAAGATTGAGATGCCATCATGAGATTACATATACAAATCCCATGAAATTGTACACTATAAATGCAGGTGTTAGAAAGACACCATAGTTGATTTTACACATATGAAATTACAAACAGAAGCAACAGTTTTCAGAGTTGATGGTCTCTCAGGACATTCCTGGATGAGATTATCCTTCATCAGAGAATCATACCTCTGGTGGGTTGACATTTGAATACTAGTTGTCACCTGCAGCAACTCCCATGACCTTCAAAACTTAGGGTTTATCTTACCAAATCAATTGCAATAATATAATAATTCCTGACAGATATAGCCAGGTATTTGTCTTCAAGGTGATGGTAGGTACTGTCACGTTGAAAATCAACACAAACATCATCTATCACATCATTGAACTCTCATTTCTTGCCACTCACCTCTCCCAACTATCCACACATACAGAAAAAAGTCATGTAGCTGATGACCAACCACAATATGTAAAAACAAAATTTAGCATTCCATGTAGATGGTTAAGCCATTGTAGCAATAAGCCATGGCTTGTGTAAGAAAACTGCTGCATATAAGGAAGCATGATTAGCCCAATACAGTATTATCAGTTTCTATCTTTCTCAAAATTATGTAGTAGAGAAACAATACTTTATACCATATAAAAACAAGTTCTATGAAAAGAATATATAATTATAAAACATAGCAAATGAAGGCAGAAGTAATTTGATAGCTTGACCAATATTATTAATGTGTATAATTCAATAATGTAATGGCTCCATGGTTTACTTAAAATATTATAAAATAATTAGGCCCATTCAGTAATTTTTACACCAATTGTGAAAGCATATTCACTACCAATTTATACCACAATATAGGCTAATAAAAACATGAACCAGAAAACAATTTATATTTAATATCACTCCTAGAATTTTAACATACTTAAAAACCGAATTTGATTTTTTAAAAGAAAAATACCATAGAAAATGAACATTAAAACATTGCCATTTCTGTTAATTAATTATACATCTATAAAATCCAATATGTTTTCCACAGATTCAAATTAATAATAATAAGTACTCTTGATGCTTTAGTTGTAACTCATGAAACCGGAAATAGGAGCAAAGAAAAGATTAAAAAAATGATTGATACTGCAATTTGATTAATGCTCTTGACCCTGAGAACACACAACTTACCCTCCAAAACGAACTCATAAATTTTTAAAGCAATTGTCCTTTTTTTAATATAATGATAAGATTTTTGTGTTCATGGAGTTGAAATTTTTCTTAATGCTGTCAGGGAAATGGTTAAATGAGTAAATACAAAACATAAGCAGCCTTAAATGGTTATCTTTCTAAATTAACTATTGCTATATACATTGAGTCTTAAAAAACTTCATCTCCAATAATTTAATTATAAACACATGATATAATAAAGGTGAAATCTTGGCAAAAATCAATGTAAATTTTTCTACCTCCATAATAATTCATATATTTAAAAAATAAAGGCACATATAAAAAAGCATACACATACATACACACATATACTAAAAGACCAATAAAGAGAAAATAATAAACTATAAGAATTTTAGTACAATTTTTACTGGTTTTCTAGAATTTAACATATGTTCTCTATGTAGCTTGAGTATATCCACCCTCTGCTCAATACCTCCTACTCCTCCTTAATACCTTTATGTTTTGTGCCCTTCACCTGATATAATAATGAACTGACACAAATTAGTAATGCCTGTATGGGCATGAAGTAAAGGACTATACATGGTTAAGGGGAATATACCAGGGTTGGCATCTCTGACTCTCCCTTGCCTACTAGCCATCAATAACCAATGATTCTTCAACTAGAAGTGATTGCTTTTGAGTCACTCCTGTGTCTATGTTGGACATTAAAGACCTTGATATTGTGCAGTCAACCACAGCTATTATGAGTTCATGAACACAACAATCCCATCACTCCATCTCCAGCCCCATGCATATTCACTACCTTTTTATACCATCATACAAGCTAGTAAAAACATGAACCAGAAAACAATTTTTTAATATATTATTACTCCTAGAATTTTGATATAATTAAAAACAGAAATTGATTTATTAAAAGGAAAATACCTCCACTGTCAGGTTTTTGTTGGGCCTTAGAAAAGGACTTAGCTTGACACAGATATTCTATTAGAAATGGAAGAGAACTCCATATCCACTTATTCTCCATACCCTCTTGCATTTCTTCCTGTGGAGTGGACCTTAAATTTAATCAGAAATCAGTTGATTGTCATGTAAAAGTCATATCACTATTGCACTAACAACCGCACTGCTCACAATTATGGACCATTGGTTTTACAGCTAGGTATATTGGTGATTTTTCTCTCCCAATTGCCTGAATAGCATATTACAGTACCATTGAAAGCCAGCCATCAGAATTCCATTCTGGAATATTATTGCTTAATTAGAATAATGAATGTTAATAATAATTAGTGATGTTGACAGAAGAATCAATAAGTGGAAAAATAAATTCTTAAATGGAGTAGTATAAAATTATTTACTTAAAATAATAAAAGCCAGGATGATACATTCTTAGTATTTTATAATTATCATATATTACTTTTAATGTCAGACCAGTAAACGCTTAAGACTTTGAAATAGATTTTGCTATCTTAAAATAAAATTGAATGAATTCCATTGATGAGAAGTTTGAGAATGCTAGGATATTTTTTAAACTATTTTCACCTCAATCCTAAATTATTATTGTTAAAATTTCCTTCATGTAAATATGTGACAGAATGATTATTGAAATCAGAGGACATAAGAAGGCATCTGTGAAACATACTAAGAAGGAGAAGTAGAAGAAAAATGTTTCCTAATACAAAAAAGTAATTTTAGTCATGATTTTCTCAAAAAGAGTAAAGATATTAAATAGTAAATTAAATATATTAAATATTAAATTAAACTGCATGAATTCTATGTGACTTTGGACCATGAGAGGTGCTATGCACTGAGGGTGAGCACATTTGTATACCTATTCGCCTCAGGGGGAACAATTGAGTTAGGCTTCCTCAAGAGCTTGGGATAGGCATGCATAGTTTTTGGTGATGCTGTTGGAAATGAGAAGCAAAGACACCCAGAGGTAAGAAAGTGTTCCAAGAGCTAATTTTCAAAGACTGAGATACAAAAATTCCTTATTTCTGCCATTTTCCATTATTTACTAATTTCACACATCATATTAGTAAACATTTCAATGTCAACTTTAAGTTCAATGTCTTTATCAAATTCTGAATATTGAGCAGAGTCCTACTTGAAAATTAAGTCAACTTCCATTTAATTTGGCTACAGAATACGGCAAAAAGAATTAAAGTCAACTGCAAAAATGTCACATTTCTAGTACTTAATATTTGAACTTATATATAAGTTATTTGTGAGTTTCATATACTTTTAAACATATTTTATAACACTTGAAGTGTAGCATTAATGTTCTTCTCACATAACTGCCCTATCTTATACTGTGCCATTCCTTAGGAAAATCACATAGCTAAAGCACTAATAGAAATAGATTGCCAATACATAAGAGTTTTCTTTTTACTTTAATCACTGCATGACATTTCAGTTTACAGGTACTATGTATCTTTAATGTGAATAACACAGCCTGTAATTCACTAGAGTTAAATGTAGGAAAAAATGAACAGTCTTATTTTTGCCCCAGTCTAAGCCTGGAAAAGAAGCTCAACATTGAAGCATTCATCATGATAATAGCTAAGAAGTCAATTGAATTTTTACCAAAGAAAAAGTGAATCACACTAAGCCATTTTTAGTGTATTGTATCCTTCTTAACTCAAGCCAAAATCTCAAAGAGAATTGTTTATATATTTAAAGCACTCAGCTAAAATACACTGAGGTTGGAGATTCTGAGAACTAATATCTATTTTTTTTGTCTTTATTCAGTCATCTCTATAGAAAATATAATAAAATTTTACTAAATTATTTCAAACTCCAATCTCAGATATAAGTATATTACAAGGAATCTGTTCTGACTTGGTTTTGTTTGTAATTTTACTGCTGATTAATGTTTACCTTTTACAATATCTTCTAAATATATATGAATTTTCAAATTCCTTTACTGAGGACTTAATATATAAATATGGGTTCAAATGTCTTCCCTATTTTATCTCATACACTTTCCTCTCTACCTTCTACACCATTTTTTTCTCCAACTTCATGTGAACTCCTATTTGAACCCACTGAGTACATTTAAGCTGTGTGTTTATGCATGTGTATAGAAAAATTTGAATGTGTCACTGGATTCTTTTACCTGGTTGCATTCAGGAAACATATTTTCATAATGAAAAATAATGAATATTAAGTTGAACTATAACTAAAATATACTACCTTAAAAGTATCAAATAGAAGACAAAACAGACACAGATAAGCCCTTAAATATTTGACATCAGTTGTATAAATAAAAGTTACTAGAGTGGTTTCTTTTGCTGTTAATTTTATTTTAGAGGTTTCAATGGAACAAATATCCTAAGTATCTGTATCAAGTGGCTAGTTAAGAACAGGTTAATAGATTGATTCTTCGGGAAACTTCTACCAAGCAGTTCTCAACCCATGGAGCACTATGCTTTTGGGGTCCAATGACCCTTTCATAAAGGTCATCTAAGACAATTTACATTATATTTATATTTGTATATATTTATATTGTGTTTGTATAAATATATTATAAATATATACATTTATATTTATATTACTATTTATGTCAGGTGAAAATTACAGTTATGAAGTAGCAAAGAAAATAATTTTATAGTTGGAGGTCAACATAACATGGGGTCACAACATTAGAATGTCTGAGAACTACTGCTCTACCGTCTTTTGACCATATATGGCCAAACACACACACACACACACACACACACACACACATACACAAATGCACATAATGCACATTCAGGGCTAAGTTTACAAGAAAGTTTAAAAAGTCAGTCTTAGCTCTGACTTATCATAGGAAAGAGGAATCCCTCTCAGTAGCAGCTGGCACTGTCTACCTCAATGAACCTATAGTCTACTTTAGTCTACTTGAACATTTCTTTCATTGGTAAACTGCTTTCATTTCTTTTATTGCCCTCACCTTTTTATTTTACTTTTTCTAAATTTTACCTTTAGATTTTCTTTCCTGTAGATTTATCAACAGGTGCTAATCAAGTTTTGGTATTGCCTTGTCTTTCAGATATCCAACTTTGACCTTTGACCAAGATGATAGTTATTAACTTGAGAAAAATACCTGGAGTGAAAATCCAATCTCTGTTAAAGAATTGCTGAAAATTCAGGAGTTTCAATATTAAAATCCTAGGCAGAAAATGTGTACAATGAAGAAAATTCAAACTATGGTAAAGCATGTGTGCAAACTGATGATATTGATATCCATTGTATTCTTGAGTAAGGGACAACTCTGAAGTGTGTGTATGTGGCTATTCCTCCTTGTTTTTAGGTAATACTGTCCATATAGTCAACTAGCTGAGTATAGCAAAACCACTGATTGTGGAACAGACTGCATTACTTCCACTTTCCTTAACCCATATATACCAGAGTTCACTTAAATACAGATAACTATAAATTTTATGCCTCATCAAAGAGGTTTCTAAAAAAATGTATTTTAAACTGTCATCAGGATAACAGAGAACATATGAGCTCGGATATAACTAAAAATACTTAGAAAAGACAGATATTTTGTGACTATATTTTTACCTGTACCTGTAAGGTAAATGGCATTTAATAAGACAATTAGAAAGCTAAAGAAATGTCCCTTGTGTTAGGATTTAAATGTTTATAAGATTTAGGCTGGAAGTGCAGCAGCGTATCCATTCTGGTTTGACCGGCCACTCTAAAGCAGAGGGGTGAAGACACAAGCTGAAGTGAAGGTAGAGAGTGTGAGCTATTAAAGGGCACAGGCACATAGAGTTAATAAACATTATAAACTGAAGCTTTTAATATAATGTTTAGTTTTTAACATCTCCAATAAATCTGAAATAATCCTGTATAGTTTTTATAAATTGCTGAAAAAGCATTCTCTCTCCAGAATTTGTTTTCAGATCAGCTAACCAGAAGATCCTGTATGTGGCCATGTTTCTTTGTAAACAAACCAGTACTGGGAGTAGTCTCATTCATAAAACAAGAAAGGCATATTTTTAGTGTAGCAGTAGGAAGAAAAGCTGTAGGAATACTTTATGAAATATTGAGAACTTGTAAAGCAGCTGAAATAAGTCTTTGCACACAGTCTCATGCTTTAAGCATGTCAGTGAAACCTGTTTTGTTATTTAAATAAGAAGCATAAGTAATAGGTTGCTGCAGGACAGTTTTAGCAGTTTAGAGCAAAATTTAACCATTTACCTTCCAGGAGTCACAATAAAGAAAGAGGTTTGTAATAGGTAGGAATCTGAATGGCCAGCCCTTAGCTGGGGGAGAATGTGACAAAAACATTTGGTTATTGCCTGTATTTTCAGGTGGTCTTGTTAAATAATTAATTAGAAATAACAAGGAATGCTTATCAGGATTGTAGTGTTTCATCGTCTCTCTATCAGACACTGAGCACTGAGTAAATTTTTTTTGTTTTGTTTTTGGTTGGTTTTTTTTTGGTCTGAGAGTTTGACTTAAATTTAAAGTTTTCTATGCTTGATTTATCTTTATCAGCTCCTGATCAATTAATCTGAACAATTGCCTGACGAATTGGAGACGTTGTTTGACTTTTAGTAAGAGAGAAAGATACACAGAACATTTAAGGAAGGGTAGGAAATTTTCTCTTTACTCAACATTAACGATATTCCCGCACCTCGGGTTCTGTAGCAAACCTGATGAGATCCTGCTGTAGACCCACGATTAGAAGACTTCAAAATATGATCACCCAGGAAAAGGTGGCTCTGCTAGGACAGTTTCCACAAGAGCTATTCTTGGGTAGTCTTAAAAATTATCTTTTCTGAGATCCTGTTCGGGCATCAGAAAATCCAGGGCCTTGAGTACCAACTTCAGTACACTCTTGGGGCTCAAAATAGGATGGCTTTGGCCACATGGTTGTGATAGGAAAGTTGCACCCATGACATAATAACAGCATGGTTGCCTAAAAGAGACCTGAACAATTCCAAAAATTGGTATGCATCTCAATATATTTATTGGAGAAATTTCACTGGGTGGGGGAACGGCCTCTAGATGAAGGGCTATAAGCAATTAGCAATTTGTGAGGAAGGAAGATCTAGTCTTCCCAGTTCATTGAACACACAGGTTGCTTAACCAAATGATTAGCCCTTGGAAACAAGTACATGCAGGAAACACTGAAAGGACTCAGCAGGATGCATTTATGTTGATTCATATGTATATATGCATGTAAATTTTTATTGATATATATCATAAACCACATCTTGGAGTAATATTTACTGGAGTCCAGCCTTGACGGTTCTTATGATCCAGGTAGGCAGCATGTGGATGAGAAATGTTAGGCAGAACAGCAGTGATACAAAAGAAATAGAGAGGCACAGGGTAGTACCAAGAAGGCACTTCAGTGAATACTGAATGTGCCCATATTATTTTTCATATGCTTATATACCCCAATACAAAAAGGGGAGAAGAAACAAAAGATTGCTTTATCATTAAACAAAGGACAACCAGAACAGTTACTTGCTTCAATACTTGAGACATCAGGCCATTATACATTAAGTTAAGCATTTTGATGATTTGGGTTGTATATGCAGCAAATACACCTTAGACTAAGGCAGCAACTCCCTATGTTAAACCTCCCATTTTAAAATGAAGGAACAGGTATAGGCTTGAATTCTCTGATCATTGGTCAGGATGGAGCATATCCATCTCTGTGGATCATTTAACATCCAAAACACCAAGTAACCACACCCTAAGTCAGTATATCTTGTTTGTAGCCACATCTATTGTCAACAACCTTGAAAGAGTAAAAATAAGCTCAAACTCTGATATTTAGTCAAGATAAAATAGGAATCACATCTGCAGGCCCCCACAGATATATGAATATATATAATTATATTATATAACATAAAATATAGTGTGTGAAATTCAATGTATATTTAATATAAATATATATCTATGGATATATTCTCAATAATGATTAAAGATGAGTAAGATTGAATTTGAGGACAAATGTGATTCAAACACAGGAAGAGTAGAAGAAAGGAAAGACAGGGAAGAAATAATGTAATTGTAAGTATGAAAAGATCTGTGATGTTAATGCTTATTTGGAATGCTTGACCTTGGGTCCAGCTCTTAAGAGCATGTATGAGTAACAAAATATCATTATTCCATTTAAATATTCAGTTTTGGAATTGCTGAATTATGGAGTGAGTACACCTGTTTTTCTCACATATTTCCCCCTCTTCAGCTTCTGTCTACAGTGAAGTTCTTGGCTCTGTAATTGAGTTCCAGATTCTCCAGTTCCTCACAGTTTGATATAGCATTAATATTTGTATTTGTTTAGGAATTTAAAGGGTATTAAGAGTATTAATTTCAAAATAATATTCAACAATCTGAAGTACTTCTCAGAAATCCATATTTTCTCTGCTTTGTTGTAATTAAATAAACTGTTCTTTTTCTTGTTGGAATCACTTTTCCTATATTCTGAATAAATATGCATATTACCAATATTTTATATTTTAGCATCAAATTGAGAAATATCTATATGAAATATTGATTAAAATATTTAATGCATTATTGTGTCTGCTGACATGTGTGTGAAATACTGAGAATGTGTATGCCATGAACACAATTGAAGGTAAGAAAACCAACATCCTCTGAGAATCTGTCCTTTCCTTTCAGGCTTAATTTTTTATTAATTTTTAAGCCCATGATACATTACAAAGCAATGTTTATGCATGAATAAGTAGAAATGTAAATTACTAGTTTTCTATGCAGAATCCTTATGTTTCAACATTTTATCTTTTTTACAATGTGTTCTGATTATGGTTCCCCCAGCTCCTCCCATATGCTCACTACCTCTCCATCTATCTAAATCTATACCCTTCCTTTCTTTCTCTCATTAGAAAACAACAGGAATGTAAGAATTAATATTAAGGTAAAACAAAACCAAACAAACTAGAATAGAACAAAACAATGAAACAAACATAAGCAAAAGAGCAAAAGAGAAACCTCAAGGAACACACAAAAAAGAAAGGAAACACACATGCATACACACACAGATCCTATAAAAGCACAAAACTAGAGATCATAATATATACACAAAATATCTATAAGTTACAGCAAAAAATACAACAACAATAAAACAAAGCAACAAATAAAAAAACAAAACAAAACCCTACACAAACAACAAGAAAATAAAATAACAAAAACAACAACAATAAAACCCCCACACCCACAAAGACAACAACAATATTCTGACAAAACCTTATGAGACAAAACTAGGCAGAGGGCCTTTCATTAAGAGTGGCTTGTGTAAACAGTGGCACACCATAGATGAAACTATTTTCCCTTTCCAAGCAGTTATCAATCAGATATAGTTTGTGTGTTGGCATGGGGAATTTTTCTACTTCTCCTCTAAGCTCCAAAACCCCATTTGTCCCAGAATTATGAAATTCTGGTGGATGCCGATGCAATCTCTATAAATTCATATGTATGTTGATCCTCAAATGTTTAGAAGGCTTTGTTTTGTTGGTGTTTTCCATCTTCTGTTACTCTTAATGCCTTTCCTTATCTTCTTCTGAAGTGTTCCCTGAACACTGAGAGGGAGATTTGATGGAGATGTCCCATTTAAGATTAGTGTTGCAAGGTTACTCACATGCTGCATATTGTCCAGTTGTGGGTCCTGTAAGTGTTCCCATCTACCACAAGATGAAGCTTTACTGATAATGGTTGATCAAATAAAAATCTATTAGTATAGCAGAATGCCAATAGGAGTCATGTTATTGCTATATTCCTTTAGCAAATCAACAGTATTTGATTTGGCCCTACATTTGTTGCCAATGATGCTGTTGGTCAACATGGTCCCATGGGTACCCTAAAATGGCCAATCTATTGCCAAAGCTAGTGAATGATTGCTCTTCACAAACTGCTGTCAAGGACAAATTGCTGAAAACAACACCTACAAACATACTGAATACAGAGAAGTAGAGCTGCTACCTACCTAAAGCCTTCAGTCCCCAAGAACTAGTGTTAATGGAATCACAATAGAACTTTGCATGCTACTAACAAAGGAGAAAAAGGAAACACCAGCATGGCTACAAATCCATTGATCTACAACAATGAAATACCTGAAAGATGCACTAGTAAAATAGTGGCACAATATTGTATGCATTATTGTGTCTGCTGACATGTGTATGAAATACTGAGAATGTGGGAGTAACCAACCAATATCTGATTCAATTTCAGACCCATTTCATGAGATGTAAGCAATCCTGAACAATGCTTGAATGGCCAGGATTCAATTTCAACCATTTTTAAGAACACTAAAATGAGTTATTCTTTGGCTGAAACATATACTTGACTAGATAATATCAAATACGATGAACTTTAACCCAATCTGCTTCTTTAAACTTTATATCCATCCTAAATCTGTTACTACATTGCTAGATAGTTATGACAAGATAAGAATGCTTAAATTAATGTATTTCTATTCCCTTTCTTTTAAATACATTTTTGAGAATTTTAAACATAAGTAATCTATTTTCATTATTTCTACTATTCCTCATTATTGTATCCACTTTCTTGCTTCACAATCATTTTCAAAATTGATTCCTTTTTTCTTACAAAGAATATATATATATATACACATACATACATATGTCTATTTAATTTTGTTGTTTTTTATTGTGGTTTCTTTTATTATTTGCTTTGTTTTGGTACTTTGTGGTGAAATTTTCAATTTAGGGCTATGTAGTTCATATTTACAACTTGCCTACCCACCACTGATAACTGTTTTGTAGAGAACATGATCTATATTATTTGAAAATTTCATTGATACCAATAGCATGATTTGATCAGTCTACTACCATTCTCTTTTCTCCAATTTCTCTCCTATTTTTATTTATTTATTTATTAAAAATTTCCTACCCCTCCCCACCTCCCATTTCCCACCCACTCCCTCCACTCCCCCTCCACCTCCCTCTGCAGTCCTAAGAGCAGTCAGGGTTTCTTGCCCTGTGGGAAGTCCAAGGTCCTCTCCCCTCCATCCAGGTCTAGGAAAGTGA
>LOJH01038831.1:0-14969 GCA_001685095.1 Ellobius talpinus | reverse complement strand
TCTTTATTAACCAATGAAAGTAACACATAGACAGATAACCCTCCTACACCAATAGTCATGATACAGTGTGGCTTACCTAAGTCCCTGTCTGCACTTATTTTTCTGCTGTAATATTAATAGGTTCCTTTTTGCTCTTAAAAATTGATACGGTTTGTGTAACAAGCTACATGTCAGTCATAGATTAAACAACCAGATTTTAGAGTTAACAAATATAAGATCATCTAAAGTAAAAGATCAACAATAGCCAGTTCTCACTATATTAACAGTGAACAAAATCTATAAAATGCAAATTAATTTAAAGGTCTCCAAGGATTCCATGTACGGCATGATGATCTTAAATAATTTTCTATTACTGTGGATAATAGGTAGTCATTCATTTGTGAATAATTCTAGAACCTTATTATATGTTATTTAAAAAGTAATTTCTTAAAATAAAATCAGGATATAAGTTATAAATAAAAATTAAAATGCATACTATCCAGAAGCAGTTCTGAGGCACTCTACAGAAGGAATACATGTCTATTTCATTTTTTCATGATAATGTCATTTCTCACAGGCATGCACCAATATCCAGCTCATGACACTTCATTGGAACCATCAGCAGTATTTACATATTCACTGCTCCTCCACCTTATAAAATTATCTTCGAACCATCTGTAGAGTGGACTTGATCTGGTCATTTCCCTTTCATGCAGCACATTCATTATTAATGCTTAAATAATTTTGAATGTTGGCCAATATATAGTGTACGGCATGAAAAACCGACAAATAGCAAAAGTTTGATCATCTTCTTTAACATGGTGGTAGTGTTCATCCATAGCAAAGGTATTAAGTGGGTTTAATGCCTCAGGGGCATGCTCAAAAGAGATGTAGATTAAAAACAGGAGGGCAACTAGACAGGAAATTAGAGAACTGTATACTCCTAACTGCCTCATGATGAAAGACAAAATATCAACATGGAGATGTCTCTTCAGCCAAATACGTGGAGGAAAGGGTGTGTTGCTCATTCAATAGAACATTCTTGAAAACTCCATTCATGACTTTGTTGAAGTCTTAGAGAAAAAGCCATGGCAGGATGGTAAAAATGTCTATTTTCCCTTCGCTACAATGCTTCTTTCTTAAAACAAGGCATTAATAAAAAGAGATCACCTATAAAATAAATATGCCAAAATGTAATATTTATAGATGTAAATAGATAGCACCCCACATTACTTGCAAATATATTTATCACAATTATTTTAAGGACATTTTTTAATTTATTATTTTATCATTTATGTCATTCTTATCTTATATACTCAAAATGATTGAAAAGCTCAAACACACAATTTTGTGCTTCCAAGATTTCAGTGTATATGGAAAAATGATTTTCTGTCTCTCTATGCTTTCAATAAAATCATTCCGTGCTTTTGTTCTGTATTTTGAATTTTACTAAATGTGATTTAGTTCAACAAATTTTGAGTTAAACAACTTGACCAAGATTCCAGCAAAAGATTCTGAAAATGAATTTGAGCATGCATCCCAAGCCTTTCTGAGTAGCAATGACATCATGATCACAGGCTGAGAGTTCTAGGGCTTATTGCAGTCATTCACTGACTATAAATAAAGGCCTCAGCTTGGTTAGCAGCCATCAGTAACATTACATTTCAAGGTGCTCTTTCACAGGGAATTTTTAACAGTGTGGATATTAGCTTAGGCTAGCCCCTAACTCAGTATGTAGCTGAGGCTGATCTTTAATTTTTTGATCTTCATGCCTCCACCTCCTAAGTGTTTGATTTATAAATGTATCCCATTATGCCTGACTCAAAACATCACAGGTTATCTTCACCTATAAATTCTCCCACCGTTCCAATTTTTCTTCAGCCTGTTCATATCTCTTTTTTTCTCATTCTCTTTTATGGCAAGAATCCAGTCACTTTGAGTGTGACTTGACCTTAGAGGTTAAAATGTTCTCTTGGTAAACATATCAACAACTTGAACTTTCTTCAAGAACAATAGAGTGTTTCTAGGGAAGGCAAGATTTAACAATAAATATTAAGGTAATGGAGAAAGACAATTCCATTGGGGACAAGGTAAAATTGGATGACTATGTTGAAAAAGTCTGAGTTCCTCAGAAGGTAAAATACATATTTACTACATGACACATTTCAATAGGAATATATCCAAGAGAAAAATAACTGCACATTCACATACACTATGCATATTGAAGCAATATTGATCATAGAACCTGAAAAGGCAGAAGCAAACCAATACGGAAAATCTGATGAATGAAAAAATAAAATGTTCTACATCCACATGATAAAATATTTATCTATAATACATATTAAATGTTGAACGTGCTGAAGTTAGGATAAATATTACGATGCTTCAAGAGGAAGCCAGTTACAATAGACTATAACAGTGTATTGTGTCATTTGCATGAAGTATCCATGCTTCGGTTTATTTTCTATTACTACAGCAGTGTACAAGTGATTTGACTTCTAAAGGACTGAAATATACTTTGGTTCATGGTTCTAGAAGCTCAGGATATCAATGAACAAACAAGAAGTGACTATTTTGTTTCTGGCGAAGTTTCCACTTATCACATAAAACAGAAGAGCAAGAAGATATACGGGAGAGAGGAAAACAGCAGGAGAATCCTCACTATATAAATTGTAGTGGGAAGGACATCAGTTTGTCTAAACAACCTAATCGCCCATTAAAGGCCATGCCATCCACATTGACAGCATGATATAACCAAACTCCACCACCCAAATTCTGAAGGAGACAAATACCCCAGTCCTAGAGTTCGGAACAGGCAAAGCCACAGAAGCAAGAGGGGGGTCCCTTATTCTCTTGTGATGAGAGGTGAAGAAGAGGGCATGTCTACAATGCATAAAACTACTACTTAAAGTGACCAAAAAAACAAAAAAAAACATTTAAAATGAATTCTCATGACAACTGTATGAAAAGCCATCTGGTTATATTCACTTTGAATGAGTGTATTGCATGGAAAGTGAAATACAACTCAATTGGTTTGCTAATACTAAAAAAAGGGATGTAGTGTGAGATATAACTGAATTTACATGTATGGCATATACAGAATATGCCAACAACAACTAGGTCAATGTTCCCTTTTTATCTGTCAAATATACCTTACAGTATGGAAGGAATCAGTGGAATATTTCAGAAATTATAGAATAAGGCAATTATATTTTTAAAACACAAAAGTAAAAAAAAAACTCAAGCAAACGAATCTAATAAAGAGACAGATCACCGTATCTCTTTAAAAAGCTTTTTACTCACTATTTGTGGATTTCACCTGATGCATCCGTATCTCATCCATCTTCCTGTCTCATCATTTCCACCCTGTGCCTTCGCAACCTCCTAATCAAAACAGAATAAACTAAAAATTTAAAAGAAAGAAGCCTCATCATGCAAGTTGCAGTGTGACATGGTGAGTCACACAGTCTACCCTTTAGCTCATACACCTTACTTGCAAGTATTTATTGCAATGAGTCATGGGTCAAGTTCAAGTCTTCTGGCTTCTGATACACTATCAGTACTGAGCCCTCACTGGCACTCCTGTTGGGTACCCTGTTTCTGTCCTTTGTCATGGAGACCGTGCAGCTTTGAAACTTCATAACCATTCCTTTCAAATGTTCCAGTATGTCACAGATGGAGTAGGTATTGGGGTGGGCTACTTTATAGTCCTGATTTTGGTTAGTCTGCAATCTGCCCCCATTGTCACCACCAGGATGAACTCTCCAGCACTGTTCCAGCTAGATAACCCAGTGCATCTGGCAGTAAGGAGTGGTACCAATGCTCCTGCTCTCATGCCCCCAGGACCAGTTCTCCTACACCCACACCACTAGAGCCAGCTCTATTGTGTTGCCCAGGGGAAGTGTAAGGTCCATTTCTCCCTTGTGCTGCAGCTGGTGAGGAACAGGGCTAGCTATCCCACTCTCGTGACCTCATGGCCAGCTCTCCCACCTGCTACGATGGTGGTGAGGAATTCATCTCTCCCTGGCCACACCACTACATGGAAGATGAGGGTCAGGACCATTTCTCACTCTCTATCCTCCCTGGACCCATGGACCAGCTTACCTGAGGTCCTACCCAACAGGGTCATCTCTACTGTGCTTCCCAGGTGTGGTACAACGCCATCTCTCTGGGGTGCTGTAGCCAGTGACGGGATGGGCCAACTCTGTGCAGCCCTGTCTTCCTGGTTCTGTGATAACAGGAGCCAAGGACATCCACACAGAACACAGCTTCAGCAGGGCCAGGCACCCAGATATGACCCTTGGCAGCAGTCCAAGCCAGGATGTCACCATGGCCCTACATGGCAAGCAGGGGATCCACATCAGCCCATGTCTTACTACATTCACCTTTTCAGATCTGCCTCACCCCTCTCTCATACACCACATATATTTGTTCACCATAATGGTACCACAAGGCACTAGGCAGGGCTGTGGTTTCTTCTACCCACCCAGGGCAAGCCAGATCAACATATCTTAAACAGAACTTCGATCCACTGGCTTATCATAGTGTAACCATAAAATATGCATTGATTTCCTTTACCCAAAGACTACCCTGGATCAAGTAAACAAAATTTACAGAACAAAAGTAGTCAGATTATTCTTAGAATTTTATTTTGATCTTCATGATAATCAAAGCTTTTTTTGTTAAAAGTAGATTTATTGAAAAAATCTTTAAAATAAAATTTAAACCATGTCAATTGTATGTTCTGTTTATTACCCTTTGGAAGTATGTGTATGTATGTGGTGTGTGTGTGCATGTGTGTATGTGATGCTAAAATGCACGTAAGCACCTGTGTGTGGGCACATAAGCCCATGTGAACTTTTGTGTATAGAGCCTCCAGCCTGATATCTGAAGTCTTCCTGAGTTGCTTTCCACCTTACTTATTTAAGCATGGTCTCTTAATTGAACCAAAAGCATGCCATCTTGGTTAGTCTAACTACTTGCCCTGGGGAATCCTCATCTCCACCTTCTGAATAAGCTGGACTCACAGGTGGACCGCCACACACACCTGAATTTTACAAGGATCCAAACTCTGATTATCATGTCTGCATAGCAAGCATCCTCCTAATTGAGTCATCTCTCTGTATTGTGACCTCATATTATTATAATATGAGGTTGTCGTAGGTGGAGACTGGTCTTTCGTTTCCTGGCTGCCCAGAACGGAATAATCACCCAGAAACTATATTAGTTACGACATTGTTTGGCCAATAGCTTAGGCATCTTTCTAGTTAACTCTTACATCTTAAATTAACCCATTTCATTTCATCTATGTTTCCCCACAAGGCTGTGACCTACAGGTAAGGTTCGGTGTCTTTCTCCTTCGGCAGATACATGGTATCTCCTTGACTCCACCTATTCCTATATACATCTCTGTTTGGATTTTTTTCTACCTGGCTTTGCTCTGCTAAGCCATTGGCCAAAACAGCTTTATCCGTTAATTAGTGGTAATAAAACATATTCACAGCATACCGAGGGGAATCCCACATCAGGATGTAAAAGGTGTGTGTGTGTGTGTGTGTGTGTGTGTGTGTGTGTGATCATAACATTCATTAACAACACAACAGAAGTAAGTAAATCCTGACACTTAGGATAAGATAGGCAAACACAGAAGGAACTGAGCTATATTAAATAAGGCAGACCCAGGGAGACTGATACTGTAGGACATCATAGCCACTAAAATAAAAGTTTCAAAGTTAAGCGTTTCAGGGCCTCGAAGTGGGAGGAACAGAATGATTTTGTCAATTGTGGTTGGATTCTGGGATGTGACGTACACGCAGAAGATGCAGCAAATACAACTGGTTGAATACTACAAGATTGCTAGGAGGTAGACCTTAGCTCTTCTCGCCAAACATGCAAAATCAGTGTCCTTTAAAAAAAACGGAAAATGGAAAAGGTACCTATCTCCCCTGTCCTACCTACCCCTCCGTGAAAATGTGAATGGCTTACGGAATAATGAGATCTAGGGGCAGATTCACAAATAGTGTTTCTAATTTTGTATCTACTACCAGTGTTGTAAGTAACTTTTTCTATAAAAATAAGTAATAAATACATTTTATTTCCTCCAGGTATGTCTTAATTTAGTGGTTCCTAATAGTTTTCATCATGAAACTTCATTTTAACCTTACAGAGCTGCATACCAACAGAATCATCAATCCTTAGTATACTGATTGTTGTGTATAATTAAGACAGCAAAACTTGAGTTAGCCAGAAACACCTAACACATAGCCTGGATCTGTCTTTCTTAGGCCTTGTGAATCTGGCAAGTTATTTTACCTAAGAAGTGTCATTGTCTGGCAGGTCCACAAAGTATTTATTCAATTCCAACTTTCTCATCTGTCCTTTGGTATAATTCTCAATTCATTTGGGGCTTTAATGTTCATAGTTAATGCTCAGCTTTCCTTGATTTGATTTAGCCATTAGAAGTAAAGTACATATATATCCTGAGCAGGTTGCTTATTAAGTTTCTAGGTGGGGTGAAATTACCTGGCACTCCATTATAGCCATTTGTTTTCTAGCCTTTCCCTTTGATACTTTTTTAGATAGAAGTAATATCTAGAGGAACCATGTTGTATTAGGCACAAGAAAGAATGTCATGCATTGAACATGTCAAAGGGAAGATGAAAGTCTAATGTAAGGCATCACACTGAAAACGCACTAGTTCTGGGCAATATGCCTATAAGCAAAATCTCATGGGCTTGAGCCCCTGTTTTCTGTTCTTGGAAAGCAGAAAACCATATCTAATGATATTATCTGAATGCCTTAGTTGGTGTTATTATCGCCATGACCAAAGCAAGTTAGGAAGTAAAGGGTTTGTTTTCCTTATGAAAAGGCTTATTTTTTCCGTACTCTTCCATATTACAGTTCATTATCAAAGGAAGTCAAAGAAGGAGCACAAACATGACAGGAACCCAGAGTAAGGAGCTGAAGCAGAAGCCTTGGAGGAGTACTACTTACTGGTTGATCCTCATGACTTGTACAGCCTGCTTTCCTTTAGCAACCAGAGTTATAAACCCAGGGGTATCCCCATCCACTATAAACTGGGTTCTTCCACATCAATAACTAAGGTTCTCTGTGTATATATTATGGCTTCCAATTTTGTGCTTTTTATGGGATTCTTGACTATGTAAGTAAATGAGTCTCTCCATCCATATCTTGTGCTTGTTCTTGAGCTCCTTACCTTCTGTTTGATTTGTCTTATTTTGATATGTTTGTTTTGTTTTATTTTACTTTACCCCTTAAATTCTTGTTGCTTAATGAAAGACAGAAAGAGGCAAATCTGTGTGGGAAGGGAGGGAGGAACTGTGAAAAGTGGAGGGGCAATTGTAATCTAGATATATTGAATAAAATATATTATCAATAAAAGAAAAGAAAAATGGCCTACAGGTTTTCCTACAACCCAATCTTATAGAAGCATCTTTTTTGAGTTGAGGCTTTCTCTACTTAGACAACTTTACCTTGTGTCAAATTGACATAAAACTAGCCAGCACACTGACCACATTACTTGCACCAATTCCTGTGGAGCGCTTCCATTGTCCCCGTTTTTTTCCCCAGTTCTTCTCTTTTCTCCATTCT
This sequence comes from Ellobius talpinus, assembly GCA_001685095.1. NCBI lineage: Eukaryota > Metazoa > Chordata > Mammalia > Rodentia > Cricetidae > Ellobius > Ellobius talpinus. The sequence goes on along the minus strand of LOJH01038831.1, from coordinate 7,379 downwards.
CCAACCCCCTGAAAATGCTCAGTGACAATAAAGATTAAGTGGTAATTTTAATCACAGATTCTGTTGCAAACTTTCTCTCACACACAACTGGCATGGCTAACATTTGAGATAAGAGGAAACATATTGGTGTACTCAAATATAGAGATACACTCATATCTCAATAGTATGATAAAAGATTTGGTTTCCTGTTGCACTTCATTCATCTAGACTAGGTTTCTATATTATACACTTAACCTTGGGGGCCACTGCCATTTTCCCAAGGCCCTGAAGAAATCAATAGGTAATTGATAAATCTTCTGTCACTGGGGGTAATTAATAGGAGTTACACAGCAATAGTTACCTCAATTTTCCTGTATCCGAAGATCAAATAAATTGATTTCACAAACTTACTGGTGCATATTGATACAACCCCTATCTATCCCTAGGCCATTTCTATTTAACACTTTTGTGCAATCATTGAGAAAAGTCTCAGGACTGTCAGATAAAATCTACTTCAATGGAATTTGTATTCCTCTGCTTCACAAGTACTAGTGGCATCATAACGCACTTGTATGCTGGAGGAAATGGATAGTCCCCCTTTTAAAATGTTTCATCTCTGGGAAACAAAGATACATCAAAATTATTCATTTAAGGGCAAAATCTTGAGTGAGACATTTTGAAAAGTATCAGAAGCATGTGTAGCTTTTTTAATAAATGGGCTTTATAGGTAGAAAAATTCTCTCTTGCATTTCAGTAACTAGTTTGTGATGAAAAGGATAGAAATACATCTACAACTTGGTATCTGGGGCTATTGTGTTTCAACATTTTCCAAGAAAGGTCTGAGTTCGTGAAGAGGAGAATTAATTGAAAAGGAAGGTATCTAACTTTATTGATACATAAAACCAAATCTTAGCAATTCTTTATTCAAATAGTTCCTGTCAACAGGAAAGAATGAAGTGTAAGTTGTGTGCCAGGTATATTCTTTGACTTGGGAATGACGGAGTAAGTCAGGCAGGGCCTTTGCCCTGGAAATCGATAGTCAAGAGAATCACAGATTAACAAAGGAAGAAGGCAGTAATGAACAATTGTTTCAGCTACCATTAATGCTCGGCACAACATTCTAACAGTAGGCAAAATAGAAGGTGGGAGAAGGGAATATTGGCTCTCAATAGAGTCTACTCCAAATTTCTTTGCAAAGTAGATGAAAATTAAATTGATGTTTGAATGATAAAGAGAAGACAGTGTGGTGAGTGCATAAGAAATCATATTCAAATAAGCAATGGCTTGTGCAATGCCTTGGGTATGAGAAAGAAAATAGAAGTTGTTCATGTGCCAGGCAGAAAAGCTGCCACTGACTTCAGTCCAAAAGAAAAGCCCTAAGCACTTTTATCTTAGACTCTTGACCTCAGGACAGTAGAAAAACACCTTGATTTAAATCCAGCAAACCAATATTTTGTTATAGGACCCCAAGCAGAATAAAACACTTGAGTCTGTGGATTAAGCAGCAATTGGTGGAGGAAGAAAAGAAAAACTGACAATAAACATCATGATGGCTTCAGCCCAAAACTCAGTAGAACTACTACATTCAACTTGATAGGAAATCAAGAAATTGGTTTCTAATTGTAGAAAGACTACCATTTTCTAATACCTTCAACTCCTGAAACCAGCACTCTGGAAGATGAAGGTTAATTACTATTCTTGGTTGTTTGCTTGACTACATCTGGAATTAACTAAGATCCTGATGACTGGGCACACCAGGTAGGGATTTTTCTTAATTAAATAATTTGAAGTGGGAAGAACCATTTCCAATCTAAATCTTTGAGGTGGGAAAATCCACTTTTAATCTGGCCCACATCTGCTGGCAGCCTATATAAACAATGTGGAAGAAGGAAGTTCTCTATTCTTGGCAGCTTGCTCTTGCCCTCACTAGTGAGTTCTTTCCTTCACAGTCATTAAAGTCTACCTCTTTGGGATTCTGACTCTCAACTGAAGAACAGCTGAGACACACAGTCCTGTGGACTGAACAACTACTGGATTCTTTGACCTTCCATTCACAGATAGGCATTGTTTGATTAGTTGGCCCACAGCCTTTAAGTCATTTTAATAAATCTCCTTTCTATATATAGAGGCTCATTATATAAGTTCTGTTACTCTGGAGAGCGCTGACTAATAAAAAAGCAAGCTTTCAACCATTACAGCCATGTTGAATGACATACACTAATTCTATGTATGCTTTCATTTCAGAACAACCACATTTATGGAGTGAAATTTATTCTCTAATTAAAACTTATTACTTTATTCCAAGACTTTTTCATAAAGATGTAAAAGTATTTTGTTTCAGCAATTTCAGTTTTATGCTTCACAATTAATAACACAATTGCTGTGTGTTTTTTTAACTTTGATGCATTACAAGAGCCTTGACAGTTGGAAGAGTCCACAAAATGCATTGTATTGCTTAGTACTTTATTAGAGAGCCTTGCTTGTCTTCAAGGCAGTTCTACTTACTACATTACAATAAGACAGTAAGTTACTTTGACAAGAAAACAGGAAAAGGAAGTGTATACTTATAAATATAAATAAGAACCCAGACAAAAGAGAATTTTAAATTATTCTGTAACTTAGGCAATGATTGAGAATCCCGATCATCATAAGCATAAAACATACAGGCAGAGGCTATATTCCTCTTCCTTTGATATCTTTATGAACATATTCAAGGCTTTGATAGAGTCTTTGCTAGGCAATATTATCAACATTCTTAATGCGTATGAAAATCTGACTCATTTCCATTTTTAGCATTTACATATCTTTAAAATGAAATGTCCCATAATTTTCCACAACTTAAATATTGTTAAGAGTTTGCCAGAACCTGTTTCTCTCTGTAAGAATAATGAAACAAGCATATATTATAGTTACACATAACATCCTAGAATAAAATATTCATAAAATTGATTGTACTCCATGATTATCTCATTCAGCATGAAGTCTAAAAACATAGAGGGAGGGCAGCACAATACTGCTCACAATAGATGCTCCTTTCGTGGGAGCTGGCAATTAAGCAAAGATTTTTCACAAGAGAAGTAAAACATCCTTCATTTTTGATGGATTTTCATAGAGTTAAAATTAACCAGTTTCATTTATGAAGTTTCCGGAGAAACATTATTTTATCAAATTTATCCTTTAAGAATGTTAGCTTATTTTTCTTCTGCTTGCTCAAAAGAAAGAAAGAGAAGAAAAATGGAGGCATAGAAGAAAAGAAAGAAAGAATGAAGAGGAGAAGAAGGAAGAATAAAGAAAGTGAGAAAAGAGACTACTGAAAGGGACAATTGGAGAAGGGAGTGGAGGAAAAAGAAGTGTGAGGAGAGGGAGGGGTGGTGAAAACAAGCAGGTACTTGGACACAGTATAGAAGTTATCATTATATGTCCCACCTCTTCTACTCTGGATCACATACCCAAAGGACTATACATCCTTCTGCAGAAATACTTTTCACCCATGTTCAGTGCTACTCTATTCATGCTAGCTAAGAGTTGGTATTGAAGGATACCAATAGATGTGTATAAATACACACCTATTCACTGATGAATAGATAATGAACATGTGGTACATATATACAATGAAACTTTATTCATCTGTTAAAAACTGAAATTAAGAAATTTCTAAATCAATAGGCGGGACTGTAAAAACAACAACAACCATAAAAAGCAATGCCAAGTAAGACTACTCGACCCAGAAAAACAACTGTCACATGTTCTCCCTTATGTATGGCTCTTACATTCAAATTTCTCATTTTGTGTAATCACTTTGGAGTACCTATAGAATCCAGGGAACTAAGCCGAGGCCATGAGGAAGAAGATTTCTTAATGGAGGTGAGGATAGTAGAACACAGGTAGTATAAAAGTGGAAAGGGAAAATACTGGAAAAACTGCTTGGAAGTAGGAAGATTAGGGGGGAGTTGGGGAGATGAAGAGGTAAGGGAGACAGATAACCAAAATGAAGAAGGCATGGAAAAGTCATCCATAAGTTTAGTATCTCATAACCAAATTTTAAAAATATACATTTATCATTAAAAAGTAGTTTGAAGGGAAATGCCCTGCATAGCTCAAAAAAGCTACTTCTAGGAGCTGTGAGTTACTTAACAAAACATCAATCTTCACCGTGGGATACATCCTCTTGAACTGTACAGAAAGGTTCCAGAAGCTGCCAACCCCCTCCACCGGACACTTCTTCTTCTCTTAGTCATTGTCTTAGGTGGGTTACTACTGCTGTGAATAGACACTATGACCACACAACAATCTTTATCAAGGAAAACATTTAAGGAAGCTGACTTACAGTTCATAGGTTTAGCCCATTATCAACATGGCGGGAAGCATGATGGAATGCAGACAAGCACGGTGCTGAAGAGGGACTGAGAGTTCTGCATCTTGATCCACAGGCAACAGGAGTGACACTGGGACTGGCTTGAACTTCTGAAACCTCAGAGCCCACCCCCTGTCACACATTTCCTCCAATAAGGCCACACCTCCGATAATGCCACTCCCTAGGAGTCCATGGGGGCCATTTCCATTCAAGCCATCATAGACAGCCACCAGAACTAGATGATAAGACCATACTTCGGAAGAGACTGCTCACCTTGAGTACATGATGCAGAGAAATTGAGGTAGATCTGCACTGGAAATTTCCTCCTCCCTCATGGCTAGCTCTTATCGTCCTGGAAAGTGCTTTGCTATACAGGCTATGGGACAGGAGTGGGGGGAGATAAGGAATCATGATTTTACCCAGCTCTAAATTCTGAAATCTACAGATCAACCTCTCAAGCAAGATGCTTACTTCTTGAAGTATATTGTTGAGGTGTACTGTCATTAATGATATAGGTTTGAAACCGGCTCCATGAGGAGGAAATCATGTTTAGTACTATAAGCCTAGTATGTAGCTCATGGTCAAAGGGGTAAGCCTTTGGGGGAGGGGAACTGTTGTCACTGAATAAAAGTTTCCTTCGGAATATGTGTACTTATACTCTTAGACATATACTATTCTCAGCCTTAAAAAGAGAAGCTTCTCTTTCCAGAGATGGGTGGTAAATGAAAAACTTTATGGCTGCACTGGGAATTGAGAGCAAATGACTCTGGTATTAGACCTTAGAAGTTTTACTATAATAACTATGTGAAATGAGAAGTATATAAATTGACAGCGTTAGAGCTCATTTCATTCTACCTATGTATACCATCATCATGGTATAACCCTTAAATATAAAGAAAAAAGAAAAATGGAGGAGGAGCTATAAAAATGTGTCTACAAAGTTAAATTTGTTTAAAATTGAGATATTGCAATATATGTATACACACATTCATATATGTATACATGTGCTCTTCATATATGTAACATCATTACATTACTGATATTATGCTTACCATTAGCCCTGATTCCAAATGGAATGAAGAATACAGAATAAATCATGACACATTCTTGATAACTTTCACCTAACACACAATTTGCACTTCATGCCTTTATACAAGCTCTACCCTCTCACATTAAAATAAATGCTCTGATGTTTATTACTACTTTAATTATATCTTAGGAGACTATGTGAAAGAACTAAGCACCATAATTTAATGTACCTCCACTGACAGATTCCTGATAGTGTATGACTATCAGACTAGCAGAGAAGACAGCTTTCATCAGTAAGAAAAACAGTACTTCTCATCTGCACCTGCATCTGCATTTGAAGATGCACCTAAACATTTCACAATTATTCTGGGAAGGTTGTTTAAACATATTTATATATTTAGATGTTCATGTTGTGTGACACTATTCATGGGGAGATGTGAACATCTACTCACCCCAAAAATGGAATCTAAAACAGGTCATAGTCCAATTGGTGAACCAATGAGTTTTACTGCAGTTATTTATCGAAGATGGGTGAGCAGGTACCTAGAGGAACAAAAATGACTCAAAGACATTTGCATTACTGAATGTATTATCTGGGAAAGCTGATGCCTAACTACTCACTTTGTATATTTTTAATGACATAGACAAAACAAATTACTGTTATATTATTAGTTCATTCCTCAATGTTAAAAACTGTACTGTCTTGAAAAATCAAAAAAAGATGTACTAATATGTGATAAGAACCAAATGATAAACTTCCTCAAAATATCTGCCATTATTGTGGTGGTTAATTTTCACTGGCTACTTGATTGGGGTAGAAGTGCCTAAGATTTATTAATTCTTGGATATGACAGTGAAGGTGTTTCCAATTACAATCAGCTAAGAAAGGAGGAATCTCTCTTTCTAAGTAAAGGCCACATCATTCTTTAAGCAGGGAGCCAGGACGGAATAAATAAGGGGAATGGGAAAAGCCTGCTACTGCAGTATTCTCTCCTCAGCTTCCTGAATGTATGACTGTAATCTTATCTGCCACACTAGCCCTGCCCTACTATGATGGCTTGAAGCCTCTGAAAACAAGAGCTAACCTTATTCTTTCTGCCCAGTGTCTCTTATGCCTTTGAAACTGGTTTGGAGAATAGATGTGGAGGAGTTTGGAGTCACATCCTAGTGAATCCCTAGAATGCCTTAAGACCAGCTTAATGAATGAATCTGATTGTATTTCAGTGCAGAAAGCAGTGTTTTAGGTAGGGTCAAGGATTTTATTGAGAATTGGGTTAAAAATAGTTCATTTTAGATTCTGGCATGGGACTTGTTCACATTTTGACCTTTTCAAGATGTGTGTTTAAATGTGATCAATCATTTGATCTGGAGAAGGCTGTTTCAAGGCAATCTGGGATTCAGGATGCAGTATGTGTATGGGCAACTGCATTTACCCAAACTTACAGTGAGAACTGCAACATTTAAAAGTAGAGTGAAAAGACTCCAAATGATTTCAGTATGGTCAAAAATAACAGACATAAATATGTCACAGTTTCTGAAGATATTAGAGTCATTTTCAAAAAAGGCAAATTATTTACATTGAGACAAAAGGAAAGATGCCTTGACAGTATCTCAAGCATGTCCCAAATACAATCCAATTACAAGGCCAACATCAAGCACATTTGAGAGACTTTCTCTTGACAAAAGGAGACCACTGGGGATCCTCTGAAGCATTTCCTTGCATTCAGACATTCAGAAGACCATTTTAGTCAAAGGTACAAAGGTAGAAAACCAGTGGCAGACATGGTCCTCATTACATGATGCTGGTTTTACAGTCACATAGAATACAAGATTTTTAGTGGATCCTACCCAGATTTTTAGAGAAAGGCCTATGAGATCAAACAATGTGTAGCAGGGTTGGAATACCTGCGGAGAGCCCCCAAAGAAGGCTATGGTAAGATTTGAGGATGAATTTAAGAACTCAATAATGAGAACAAAGAATTTAAGAACATGGAAAATTTGTAAAGTAAATCAAGCT
>LOJH01038830.1:4219-14969 GCA_001685095.1 Ellobius talpinus | reverse complement strand
TGTACCAGCTTGCATTTCCACCAGCAATGCAGGAGTGGTCCCTTTTCCCCACAATCTCTCCAGCATAAGTTGCTGAACTCTTGTTATTCTTCTGTTATACAGTATTATAACCCAAGCGGTGTAACTTTATTAAAAACACACAAATGTATGTTAAGTAATTTTAGGTACAGATAAAATTATATGATTCACTATGACTTTTTCAAATATCCTCAGTGTTATTTATTCTTCCTACCTCCTTCCATTTCTCTATTGTTCCCCCTCCAAGCTCCTTAATTGCTCATCCCCCATTTTCTTCACTTCCCCATTTATATTACTTGTGTCTTTCCAGTCTCCTCTCTAGATTCTCTTTCTCCCCTCCCATGGTCCAGTTTTACTTTCACAGTTTCTATAGTAACACCAGGTTATGTGCTCACATCTGCAGATTTGAAGATAGGAACCTCAAATGAGAGAGAACACACTGCATTTTTCTTATTGGTCTAGGTTAACTCACTAAATATCAATTTTCTAGTTATATCCATTTACCTGAAATTTTCATTATTTCATTTATAGTTACAGCTGGATATCATTCTATAGTATGTATATGCCAAATTTCCATTCCAGCCTGGTGGAACCACTCACACCTCTGAGTTGAGCACATTCTCAGGCACACAGCCAATCCATGTAGCCATTAAGCAAGCTGCAGCAGCCTCTTCACAAACCCCACTCAAATGCTCTGTAGCTGGACCGCCTGCCTGATAGAGTCAGAGTCCATGCTGGCAGTACCCAGAAAGCCAGCATTTTAAAAGAGCTTGGTTTTTTATCTTTTGCTATGGCTGAGTCAGGAAAACCTCTCTTAAAGGAGCTGTGGCAGGCCACCAGCAAACAGAAAGAAGCTGTGTTAAACTCTGTTTTTTTTTGTTTTTTGTTTTGGTCTGGAATTCCTTTTTAAGCTCTCTCAGATTTTATGTGGATTTATTTGGCCACCAGTTGTTGCAAGGAATCATTTGTTCATCCCAGCCACCCAGAACCAAAATAATCACACAGAAACTGTATTAATTNGCTGAGTCAGGAAAACCTCTCTTAAAGGAGCTGTGGCAGGCCACCAGCAAACAGAAAGAAGCTGTGTTAAACTCTGTTTTTTTTTGTTTTTTGTTTTGGTCTGGAATTCCTTTTTAAGCTCTCTCAGATTTTATGTGGATTTATTTGGCCACCAGTTGTTGCAAGGAATCATTTGTTCATCCCAGCCACCCAGAACCAAAATAATCACACAGAAACTGTATTAATTAAATCACTTCTTGGCCCATTAGCTCTAGCTTCTTATTGGCTAACTCTTGCATATTAATTTAACCCATTTCTATTAATCTGTATATCACCACGAGGCCGCGGCCTACCAGCAAAGTTTCAGCATGTCTACCTCCGGCCATGGATCCATGGCGTCTCCTGACTCTGCCCTTCTTTCTCCTAGCATTCAGTCTAGTGTGGTAAGCTTTAAAAAGATGAGCATAGGAGCAACAATAATCAGACTTGGAAGATTGTGTTATGTATTTGTCTATTTATAAATATGTCTAAATATATTATATATTATTTACATAAAATAAAAAGACCATGGATTTCTGAAGAAACATGTAAAAAATGAGAGGGTTTGGATAGAGAAGCAAGGAATTATAGCAAATACAGTACACATGTATATATTAAAAATTTTTAATATATTTTAATTTTAAAAATTAGACAAAATAAAATAGAGGTTGGAGAGGTGCATCAGTGGTTGAGAACACATGTTCCTTTTGCATAGGGTTTGGTTTCAGTTCCCAGGACCCACAGAGTTTCTCATAGTTGCCTGTAACTCCAATTTTAGGGACTCTGACTCTTCTGACCTCTGAAGGTAAGAGGCACACGTGAAGTAAACATATATGCATGTAGACAAAATGCTCATACATATAAGATAAACATAAACAAATCAAAAATAACTAATTTTTTTAGACAAGGTTTTTTCTGTTATATAGTTCCAGCTCTTCTAGAACCACCTATGTAGACCAGGTTGCCCTCAGACTCACAAGGATCCACTTGCCTCTGCCTTCCAAATGCTGGGATTACAGATGTATTCACCACACTTGGCCTAAAATTTTAAAAAAAATTAAAAATTAGAGAAATGAACAGAATGATATTACAAACCTGAATGATGGCCAGAGACTAACCTGTGCCATTTAGGATCTATCCATCCTTATACTATAATTTTAGATCACGCTCAAGTATGTTGGTTTGGTTTCAAGTTTTGACTTGACCTTTTTATATGAAGGATTGTGTTCTAGTTTGTGCTGATACAAATATTTGAGGGCCACAAGCATAGTACAAAAAAAGTGAACTTTGGTACTCTTTATGTAAACACATTCTTTTAACTTCATTCATTGAAATAAGCAGACTACCAGTTTGTGATCAACCAACATAGTAATACACAATTGCCACAAAGGACCCAGTCATAAAAATTCTGGTTCCCAGACAAACCTTTTATCTTGAGGATATTAAAGTAAACAAAACTGTATAAGTTGCCAATACTTTAAAACCAAAGGGCTCAAGTTGCTTGCCCAAGTCACTTAGCAAGCAGCTAGGCATCATCATATACTTCTCTCCAGAGGCTGTGGAGAAAACAAAGGACAAGTCCCCATGCCTGAAGCCCACACTAGATTAGAATATGAAGGCTGTGGATCTTCCTCTCCTCCCTTTCACTGGTGTTTGCTGGCTTCCCTTAAGTATTTCATCTCACAGGACATTATAGAAGCCACAGAGCTAAGCCCATTTTTTCTTTCTGACTTGTCAGTATATCTGGCTTCATTGTATACTATTGGTGGAACAAAATCTGAAAGTTATTTTATTTTACAATTATATATAATTATCTTTGTTCTCCTGAGTGTTACTTAATAAAACATTACTTGTTATATTAATATGAGAAATTTGAGCTATTTACTTTACCCAGTAGCTTGCATTTTCTTGATCTAAAAATTTGTACATAAGCATTATGTAAAGTACAAATTAAAATTTATTCCTTACAGGATTAGATATATGGTAAATTAAAATTGAGTTTTCAGAAACTAGAAATTCACATATTAAAAATTATTGGAAGAGTAAATTAGTTCTACAAAAGCCATGGAAAGAGTGCATGGACTGTCTTCAGCCTTCGGAAAATGAAACTTATTATGTGCAATTCAGTATTAAAAGTGATGTCGACAGAGGTTCAAATTATATATGTAAGTAGTGTACTTATATTGCATATATAGGCTTAGATTCTGTCCTATGGTTTTAAGACTTACAAGAGGGAATTGCCTAATCATGCTCAGTTGATGATTAATAGCTTCTGTCTGGAGAGTTCTGAATGAATTCCGGTTTTATACATAATGCCGTCTACTAACAGTGCTAGACTTCTTTTCACTTTTCTATGGTGTTTTGGGAACTTCAGATTAGCTCTGTGTTATTCTCAGAATTTATATTTGATCTCACTGTTTAAAAAAGAAATAGATGTATATAAACTGAAAGTACCATGTGTCTATTATCTTTTTATGATCTAAATAGAGACTTTAGTTTATGAAAGATAAAATATTCATAGCCCTCAGTCTAAAATTTTTGAGTATATAAAAGTACAAACGAACACATACGTGTATGCTTTCTCACTTTCTTCTTCCATTAGTTGCTAGTGATCATGAAGAAAAGCAAAGGATCTGAACAAAGAAATACTACCTTGGACAATGTGAGCACAAGTTTTGATGCCTACAATTATATAAATGACAATTGTAAACATCTATGCTTTGATATAGAATCAATCTCAGGATAGAATACAGGACTGGGAGTCTGCCTGCTTGCTCTTATGGATACTTAATTGGATTTGGCTCCTAGCTATAAGTAATGTGAATGTGTGTACTTAGAAATCAAATAGTCAGCATTACTTAAAAATGAGTCTTCTCAAGTCTTAGGTTTTATACCTGTGGACTGATTATTGTTCCTTCTATATTTACCAAGTTTAAAGTCTCTGATTTGATATTTTCTATCATTGTAATTTAATCCACCTTACTAAGTTCAACAGTTTTGCTATATTATTATAAATTCTTTATTTATTATCCTAGCTGCTCTGAGCAGCTCTTTGTTGTTTGTTCCATCATTCTTTGATTGACTTAACACACTTTATTAGGCTTAATTTTTACAATTCCTGTTTATTCTATTTACTTATTTTGTAAGCTACTGTAAGCCACGCCACAGTGACAAAATAGAGATGAGAATTAACAAAGAAATACATTTTCCCAATATGTATATCCTCAACCTGGTTATGTCCCAAGGCAAACTTCACTTTGAAATATGTTTATTCTTATACTCCCATATTAATGCCACAAATCTACATTTCAACTGATAATACTGCCTAAGAGAGTAAATGATAAAGGCTTCAGCAACTCCATTTATAGTCAATGCCCGTATCTTAATATTTGTGTAGAATGTTTTTCTAAAATCACTGCCATTGCCTTAGGACCTTCTAACTTTTTTTTATCATATCTGTATTGACTATCTAATTTGTTGATACTGAATCCTAAGGATTCAAAAATTGTTATGAATCCCCATCTCTACATGTCACCTCAAATTTAGTATACCAACCTCATTCTTACCTCTAGCTTTCAAGGATGAATCACAGTCTTCAAATATTTAGTTTTCAAAATGAAAACCTCTAGGAAGAGACAGACGCTTTATTGTGTCACACCTTCCAGAATTAACCATTTCAATGCAATTGAATTTCTACTAGCAGCATGATATGCAAACTGTACATCTCAAGGGACTGAAATCATGTAAATGAGTGGGCAATATCTGTGCAGTAAAAAAGTACAGTTAGCTAAATTTAGATTACTCAATACAAGCTCAGTTCCTCACAATAAATCGACAGTTTCATATTTTAAAAGGCTATGGCAAATGATATCCTTGGTGGAAGTCAACTGTGAAAAGGGACTTTAAAGTTCTCTTTGCAGTTTAAAGCTAATTTAGATTTGACCAGTTTTCTAAATGTCATTTGCACAAAGCATATAAGCAGTGCTTATTTTCTTTATTATTTGTTCCTAATCTTTTTTTAATAATTATATTTATATAAGTAAATGTTTTTCAGGAAAGAGTGAAACAATGGATGGCCTAAAAAATATTAGACACCAACATTTGCAAATCTAAAGCTCTTTGTTTTTATGGCATTTTTTTCACATTGTGGTATCAAAGTGACATATATAAGCAAATAAATTTGTTGCTCTGAACTGGAGGGTCAAGAACCTTCATTTTAATACATTGCTCTGTTGGATGAGACTGGTCTATGGATTAGTATTTGATGCACTGATGTAGCTGAACACACACATTTACAAATGAAAGAATGGAAACCCAGAGGTCAAAGGCATTTTATCTCATTCCTCTATGGATTTAGAACAGTTGGAATAATACTGGGAAAGAAAAGTTTAAGCGGGGATGGGTTCCTGAGGGTATGGGAAATAATGGGTAGGGAGTGGATTAACCAAAACAAATGATGTTGGAAGAAGCCTTACGGACATCTCCTAGTTTCTAAGATAATTAAAAATATTTTAAAGGAGTTTTAACAGACCTGCCTAACCTTAATAAACAGTGGTGCTCCCAGAAGACAGTATAGTATGTGAAAAGTTCAGTGCCAGGACACAGATTATATGGTCAGGTCCCAAGGGGACCCAAGCTAAGTCATTGCTATTGTTCTCGGTTGCCCACCATAACTACATGATAAGATCCTACTCCAAAAGAAACTACACACATTAGTTGTAGGGCATAGAGAAATCAAGCTTGAATTGACCTAGAAACTCTCCCTGATGGCTAGCTTTCATAATATTGGAATGTGTTACACAGGAAGATGGGAAAGAAAAACCATCAATATCTTAACAAGCACTGGATTGGGCACACTACTATACTAACCTTTTAGACAATATGTGCCCACTGGTGCAATAGGAAAGATTGTTTATTGGGACAACCAATCATTCTCTTCATTAGACTTCTTCAGAGGAAGGTCTCCTTGGTGCTGAGAAAATGGACAAAATGCATAGCAAGGAATCTCTCAGGCTCTTGGGAAGAACCTATTGATGCATTTCTAAATGGTCATGCTGTCAAACCACTTTCTAAATATTTGTGTTCTTATCTACAGGACTGTGTATCTCACAACCTTGGTGAAAAAAAGCCCAAGGACAAGGGCCCTTGTCTCCCTTTACCAGAGATAGTCTGCTTTAATTCTGTTTCACTCATTAATATTAGATATAGACCTCCTTGAGTAAAATCTCCTGTGTAAAATAAATTTGGAAAATCTATATACTTTTTGTTGTTGTTGTTTTTGGTTTTCAAGACAGAGTTTCTATGTAGCTTTGGAGCTTATCCCAGAACTAGATTTTGTAGACCAGGCTGGCCTCGAACTCACAGAGATCCACCTGGTTCTATGAAAATCCATATACTTTTAAAATAAATATTAGGATCATGCTTTACACATTGACTTTACAGCCAGTACTTTCCTGTATTAAATATTAAAGCAAAGTATAAAACTAAGCAGATTTATAATATTGTTTCTGTCATAGCAAATATATCTATGCAGAAGAAAGATTATACTTGGAGGCAATTTCTGGTGGGGGAGGAAATTCAAGAGATACTTTATTCAAAAAAAATAAAGCAACAATTATTATTACCTGCTTGTGCTAATAAGTCAATATTCTGTAATAGTTCATGTGTTTCCTGGCTGCTTTAAGATAACCAGGAACAAAGCCATGCTATGGACTCCATTTGTCATCATGCCTGAAACTACTGACTGTCCAAGGTGATGGCTTTCTTACTGTATTTTAACAATGTATTCAAATCACGCCCTGACCCTGTCCTAGCCTGCATGCTCATACTCAAAACTGCCACCAGGTATGCTAGTCAGGAGCTGATATCTAAGTCCAAAGGCCTACTTGACAAAAATAGTATGCAAGCAATTCAGTTAAGCTTGCGTTTTGTCCACAATAGTGTCTCTGAGGGTGTTGCTTTAGTTTAATCGTTCTTCTTATCCTTAAGACTGTGGGAAAGCATACTGCTGCCAGGAGCTGGCTGTTGAATAATGGGTTCCATAGATCTGCTCACTCCACTGCAGGAAACTTGCTTATGTTGCTCCTAGTTCAAGTTCTTTTCTGGCATAAATGTCAGACCGATTTTAATGTAGTTCAGGCTGTCTTCAAACTCATAAGTTTACTATTTCAATATCTTGAGCTCTACAGTCACAGACATATAACACTGTTGAATGACACAGTTACTTCAGGTGGCTGTTCCATAAAATATGCAAAAGCCTTTATGTGTTTCTCCACTGTGTCATTTAAAGGTTTTACAGTGGAGAATCGGGCCAATTGTGAGTTACACAGAAGTGATAGCTTTAATAAAATACTATTATATTTAGAATCACAGGATAATACTATGATGTGCTTGGGATAAAGTCTTATTAAACTAAATTAGTTTTGAGTTTAGTGTTTATGTACTATTTACATCTACACAAAGATGAATGCAGTCGAAACTTCAAAAATTGAATATATAAAGGAATAATATTATTGGGAAGTGGGTGGGACTTGAACTTGGTGACTTTGATTTCCACTTATAAAGAGCATTCTTATCCTTCACTTTCTACTTCTTGACTTGTTGAACAACAGGAATTTAGGAATCAGCAAAGACTGAACAGGGAAACAGCTGATTAGGGAGGGAGAGAAAATAAAGGAAGTGTGGCTATCTGCCAGTTCAGAAGGCATTTTCATCAAAGATAAAGGCTAATTGTTTTTGTTGACAATAATGTGACTACCTCACACCAGCATTCCTACAATCTACTGCTGAACATTATCTACGATTTAGAAACAGTGAAGGAAGAAGGTAGAATCACCATTAGCCTCTTAGAAAAATAGGGTATGGTTAGTAAACATTTTCACGAACTTAACTCATTGGCTTACGTGAATTTACATAGTAAATGTGAGGCAGTAGTATGGAGGAGCCTTCCCCTTCCAGGGCCTGTTTATAAACAACCATGGGATGGTTTGAGGATACACAGGGAGGGGAATAAATTGCTTTCAGGAGGGTTCAGATAGGGAGCCCATATAATGTGAGGGCTGAATTGTGATGATCCAAAGACTGCAGTGAATTTCACCAAACACACTACTGAGCCAAACTATTTTCTGCTCTCAGTTCTGAGCTGAGGAAGCCTTAGGTCCTGATTTATTTAATCCACTTTGTTTACTCTTGACTTATTGCTGATTTAGCACTCATATAACTAGTTATGCAGAAGGAAGGTTGAATGGAACTAAATCTAAATTGGATGAAGCACCTTTCTTTGTAAACCAAAGCTGAAGAAAATAATCTGTACAATGCTTTACACAGTTTCTATAGACTAACAGTCAGCGCTTGTTGCTAGTACTGCTTTTAATATTCTTATTCTTATTTTTTTCAACATTTTTTGCCATCTTTGCCTACTATCTTTCTTCCTTAGCTGCTAGGTTACATTCATAATATCCAATCTACTAAAATATATATTTATTTTTTTATTTAGTGTGTGTGCATATAGGTATGTGTGTGATTTAGTGTACAACTTGAGAAAATAAATTCTCTGCTTCTACCACATAGGCTCTGGAGAACAGTCATAGGTCAACAGGCTTGGTGGCAACTGCCAGTGCCAGCTAAGACATCTTGCTAGCCATAAGCTATTTCAAAACTCTAAACACTTAGTAATTGGATTTCACGCTTGTCTCCTTTGAAGTATTTTCATTACTTTGTTAATGTATTGGCTAACACAACTAAAACAAAAATCTATGGGGAAATAGATGTTTTTTATCGTCTGTTAGAATAGAGAAGCAGTGTCTGGGAAGTTATTCATTGATCGGTACCCTGCATAAATGAGCTGAAATATTCTGTTTGGAAACAGACATTTGTCCTCTGTATAACTGGAATAAATTGGTAATAAAAGAAATGAGGAAGAGTTTCATTGGCATCTGCTTTGTGCATGGAGCTGTGAAGGTCAAATCACAAATATAAGCTCAATAATACCATCAAGGTGGGCAAATGCTTACTGCCCATGTTTCAAAAGGGAAATGAAACTCGTAAGTGGTAAACAGTATTTCTAAGGGATTCATGTCTTTATTTAGCCCCCAAAAGGTCTTGGTCTTTAGATTGCTCCAAAGGAAACATGTGGACAGGACCATTAAGAAATTAAGCAATAAGCTGATCTATGTCTGAATGAAAAACACAGTGAAATGACATTTAAGTAAGAATGAGACTGCTTAAAACAACAAAACAGTGATTGTTACAGACTCCCAAAGCAGAAGAAAATAAAATGTTGATTATTCAATGTGCTCCCTTCTGCAGTTGTAGACTACATTTCTCAGAGTGAATCCAAGAGTTACTGGGATTCTCCCTGTCTTTAACTCCATTTCTATTTTCAGGAAAATGATTGTCTAGGTAACCAGACCCAGTGCTAATTTCACCACTGCAACTCTCCTCAGAATTCTTCTCTTCAGGTACATTTATAATTTCCTTCTCCTTCTGAAGGGGTTCTTAGTGACTTTTCCTCTCATGTACTTCTTGTTGTTCTCCCTCCAACATTATTTCAGCACATTATTTAACGATTTATCGAAATTGTTCAAAGGAAAAAAAATTCTTGACACTACCTAACAGGGGTTCCTAACCCAGGCTTCCCAATTATACCAAGTAGCTTGTCTCTTTGGATCCAAAAGTGACATTTTCTAATCCCATGTGGTGGATTTTTTTTAACCTACCCACTTAGCACTGAGACACAGACAATAAGACATTGTGTTTTTATATCACATGTTCCTCTGTCGGCTGAGGTTGACACACTGGGAAGGAGACCAGTTAAATGCGCGTCTTTTTAAATAACAATGATCTTTCTGATCTTTCTGACATTTATAAAACTGTTTATTTTTCCATAAAATATATTCTCATTTATGTTTCCAAAAGTAGATTTTCAGGAACATGTTTGCATGTGTGCAATGATATTTTTCTTCTTGCTGTCCGCAATAGATTTCTGTAATATAACTTACAGCGAGGAGATATGAAGGAGGGGGAGATGTATCTGCTTTCTCCTTGTTCTTACCACTTTAAAAACTTATCAGTAGGAAAGAAATTTCTGTGTTCCTCCTACAGGAAAATTGGCAGATGCCCTAATTTGCTATTTACTCTTTGAAAAAATTTTAAAAAATCATGACTGTGAATCAGTCAGTATTTCAATTTTTATTTCCATATAACTCCCCTCCTCTGCTTCCTGAATATGCTGAGTTCCGAAAGGTGAATTATGTCCTCTTTCCCAAAATGCATAGGGCTCACTTCCTTCCTCATTGTCTTACCACAGTCTTCTGTTTCATCATACTCAGTTCAATTTAAAAGAATCTCTACTTCCCAAACTCAAGCATCTGATATACTCAGAAATCTGAAAGGAACTATAGAGGTCGTGGTTAAGACTGTAGATTTGTACTCATGTGTATAAATGTGCACACACACATATACACAGTATATGCATGTATACATGTGTGTATGTATATATATATACATATATGTATGTTTGTGTATATGTATAAAATCTTTTTTAAAATGCCTTTTTAAACTATATGAAAATAGACCAAAATTATAATTATATTAGGGTTTTATGATATATGTTTCTTTCCTGTTTTCCTGGACATTTTTTTAGAGGCCAAGGCAGTTTCTTTATTAACCAATGAAAGTAACACATAGACAGATG
>LOJH01038829.1:4572-14970 GCA_001685095.1 Ellobius talpinus | reverse complement strand
TTTGAATGTGCCTTTATTTCTTATCAGGAATCACAGAACCTATTTTAATGAGGTGAATCTGGACTATATCTTATGTTAGAGCAATACTTCACACGTATAGATATCACAAGAATATCCTGTGGATTTTATTAAAATATAGATAATTTTGTAACAGGTCTTGAATGAGCTTCAAAATTCCCTATTTGAAATCAAGTCCCAGATGATTCTGGTCTAGGCTTCTCTTCCAAGGACGATACCAGATGTGGGATGTCCTGTATATGTGTTGTTCTTATTGGTTAATGAATAAAGTTGCTTTGGTCTATGGAAAAGCAGAATATAGCCAGGTTGGAAGAGACATATATAAGGGAGTAGGTGGAGTCTAGTAGAGGCCATGTAACTGCTGAAGGAGACAGATGTTGGAACTTTACCAGTGATATATTGATTAACAGAAATGGGTTAATTTAAAATGTAATATAATTGACAGAATACAGACCATTGTCCCACACCACAAAAAATGGTGTAAGAGGTCTTTCTGTCTATGAGCTGCTTTCATTGGCTAATAAAAAAACTGCTTTGGGCCCTTGATGGGGTAGAACTTAGGTAGGTGGGAAAAATTAGATGGAATGCTGGGAGGAACAAAGCAGAGTCAGAGAGCCGCCATGGAGCTGCCAGAGTCAGACATGCTGAATCTTTCCTGGTAAGCCACTGCCATGTGGCGATATACAGATCTCTGTCTGTCTGCTAGGTGGAGCAGTTTAGTGTCACCTTGTGTTGGAATGTTGTATTGATAGACTGTGTTACTAATTCAAATTTGCTACAACTTCCTCCAGTTTTTCATAAGGAGAGTTGGATTTTGTGTCTCTTTGCCTTGAGCGTTGGTGTCACATGGCTACTTTGAATGACAGCATACCTTAGAACTCACACTGTCATGCTTTATGGGCCTGAATCTTAAGAAAAAAGACTTCCTTATTTTTTTGGTATTAAAGCATTTTTTCATGTTTTGCACTTACATGAAGAGTGTCTGATGTCCTTTTGTGTGTGTGTGTGTGTTGTGTAAAAGAGAAAGGGGGTATGTGTGTGTTACCCTGAGATTATGAAGGAAAGTTTCCAGGCTGAGCCCAGCTTCAAGGAACCAGCTTCAAGGAACCAGCACTACAGGCACTGAAAAAACAATGTTTCGTAGACTAGGTCAGAGAAACACGTAGGGTAAGTTACATCATTGCTTGTAAAGGT
The DNA here is from genome assembly GCA_001685095.1 of Ellobius talpinus. Taxonomy (NCBI): domain Eukaryota; kingdom Metazoa; phylum Chordata; class Mammalia; order Rodentia; family Cricetidae; genus Ellobius; species Ellobius talpinus. The sequence goes on along the minus strand of LOJH01038829.1, from coordinate 13,758 downwards.
TTGTTTTTATGTTTCAGAGGATCAAAAAATGTAAGATGTGTAAGATGTCCTACTTTTAGATCTTATTTTCTTGACCTATGATCACATACATAGTGGTTGGTAATGTTGTACAGGGTAGGGCGGTACATTAAAATCTCTTCAAAGCTTTCCAGGTAAAATGACATGTGCCAGTCAGATATTTTAGTTGCTATAGCCAATACATGAAGGAAAAAGCATAAAGAGAAAACCTCTTTGTTTTGGCTCATGGTTTCAAGTGTTTCAGTTTATTGTTATCAGTTCTTTGCTTCGGTGCGGTGGTGAGTCCAAACATCCTGTTGTAAGGGCATGAGAGAGCAAAGACGCTCACCTCATGGTGCCAGATGGGGAGATGGAGAGGGAAGGGAAGAGAGAAGGACAGGGAAAGCACATACCTGCGTGGTAGGGTTTAACGTTCTTGTTTGTTTCATTTAGGCTAAGCCTTCTCCCCTTAGTAGCAATTCCCAATCATTTCTTGAGATACACTTATCCACACACCTGGAAATGTCCTTTGTGAGCCAAGGGCTTTTACTAGTCAATGAAGGTGCCAATCAAGATTCACAATTATAACCAGTAATCTTAGGCTTTAGAACTAGAAAGGCTTTTAGAAATCATTTGGAGTCACTTTTATTTTACAGACAAAGGCATCAAAGTGTAAATAGAGTGCTGGGAATGGGATTCATGTGAGAATAAAGTATTAGGTGGTGGCTGCACGTGCTTGTGTGCATATCTGTCAGTCAACTGTAGTAAATTGATATATGTACTTATAATGTCCCATTATAAATGAATGAGGGAATAATTTAAATTGTCATTCAAGAAGTGTAATGAACAACAAGATTTTCTCAAATTTTCTGAACAATAAAAATCATTCATGCTTAAATAAAACACATAAAATCACTGTCTAGAATCCAGGCCTATAGATTATAACCTAATTGGGTTGTGAATGGTCAAATAAAACTTCTTTTCTTTTGAAACATTTTTTTAAGAAACTATAATTTCTGCCATACTTTAAAGTATGAAAAATATCTAAATGCAGAACAGAAGTAGTCATTGACTGTTGCTAACCTATTTCCTAGGAAATTAATAAATAATCCAAGCAAAAATTATTTATGGAACATACATAGACATGAATAAATTAGCTTTCTGTGAAAAAGTGCTAGATTTATTATCTAGCTGTTGCTAAAGAGTTTGTCACAGCCACAATTCTTTAAATATAGAAGGAAAACAGCCCATACTAAGGTTAAATAAAAGTGTTTGTATCTTACAGATTAATGTATTGGTGGACATGTAATTACAGCTCATTGATACATCAAAAACAGTAAAATATTTCAGAGGCTCATCATCAAAAACATTGGATATTTCCAGTGACTCATCATCAAAACATTTGGATATTTTAATGGTCCAATGTGTCTATTCAAATGGTGACATGATATATTATTTAATAACATTTTACTTTACAAATAGTTTTCAGAACAGATGAATCACTGAAGGAAGCTGGTACAGAGCACAGAAGATCTCTTGTATTATTTCTTTTTCTTGTTTGTGGATTCACACTATTTCAAGAGAAAGTGTTTAGTATATGTTTGATATTCCTCATTACAGCACACATAAACCCCTCCTATGTTTGCAATAATCTCATAGGTATATTAATTTGGCACATCTTACTCTTTTTCTGATATCCAGACTGAATTCCTGTATGAGGAGCCAATCCCACGGGGTTGGGTCTTTCTGAAATTTGTCAGTGCTAACTGGAAAAATCACAAAACTGCTGTTCAAAACCCAGAGGGGAGAGGTGAGTTCTGATTTAACAGACTGGGTAAGTACCATAGTGTATCACAGGGGCTTGCAGAGGGGAGAGGAGATTTAGTGAACAGGTTCAGTGTGCAAGCTCTAGAGTCAGACTGACTTGGGATCTTGGTCTCATTTTTACATCTCCAAAAAATTACTTTACGATACTGACAATGTTGCCTGTTCACTGTGGAGATGTTCTTGACAGGTTCACGACCATGCAACTTATGCACTGAACTTGTTCCAGGCATAGATGGGAAGATATGTGGATAGCTTTTCAAATGGAGATGGGAAATGCATGCTAAACTATCAGGCTCCTTGCTTAGATATTCTGTTTCTGAAACCTACATGATATATGAGCATGAATTCACTTAACATATATATTAAATTAGCAAACTAACTAAATAAAACATTCATGTGGCAAAGTTATAAATAAATGACCAAACTGTATTTTAATCTGCTTCTAAGCTTACATAATTAATTGTCAGGAAGGTGGAACACTGAGTTTGAATGCTCTATATTTTGTCTTGTAAGCACACACCTTCTTTTCTTCACCCTACAGGTTGTAATTTGTAAATTACCCACAATGGCTGGGGATGCCATTAATCATGGATGCCACTGGCCATTTTGTTCTACAAAGGTCAGAGTTGACATTTTAATACAGCATGTAGGCATCTCTATTTATTTCCTTTTATATTATTTCACTGAATAAACTGAATGGGAATTTTGGGGATCATATATTAAAAAAAGCCCTCTTAGTAACAGATGACATTAGTTTTTTTTTACATTAGTATATGTGGGGTTTCCACTGCATCCAGCCATTGAGAAATGTGAAGTGGTTCATAAATAAGTCATACAAATCAAGTAGAAGGTCATCAGCTATATTCACCCGATGAAAACCAGAAAAAGGAAACAGTTCATTTATAACTGATTTGGCTTTAAATCTCCTTAGGGTTGGTAATCATGGGGAAAAAACCCAGGAAATTAAATTTCCAGAAAAGCTTGTGTACATTTCCTGTTCTAACACATCTTCCTTTGTATGCATGCTGGGGGGAATTGTTAAAAATAAGAACAAGTAGCTTCAGGTGAGAGGACTACATAGAGAGAAAGGCAAGAGTATTGAGGGTTGCATGCATCAGTCTGCAAAAGAAGTTGATGCTCTGCAATGGATTCCTTTGTATTGGCAGAGAAGAAAGATTTAGCTCATTATCAATTTACATGATGTGGGATTCCCCTCTGTATGCTGTGAATAAGTTTTATTACCACTGGTTAATGAATGAAGTTGTTTTGCCCAATGGCTTAGCAGAGCAAAGCCAGGTGGGAAACTTGAACAGAGATACATACAGAGAGAGTAGGCAGAGTAAGGAGACACCATGTAGCTGCCAAAGGAGTAACATGCTGGCACCCATAAAACATAGCCTAGTGGTAATACACATATTAACAGGAATGGGTTAATTTAAGATGTAAGAGCTAGCTAGAAAGACACTTAAGCTCTTGGCCAAGCAGTATTGTAATTAATTTAGCTCCTGTGTGATTATTTGGGTCTGGGAAGCAGGGAAAGAACAGTCTCTCCCTACACTCACATATTTGTAATTACTGAACATCTTAAAGATGGTAATTGAAGTCCAGGGCTTACATAGCCTTTCAAGGGTCCCAATCACACTCTCCAATGCTATCTGTATTTAAAATGGAAGGATGTTTTTGTAGTTACTTGGAAGCTGTCAAATGTATACTTGGGAAACTGAATCAATTAAACTTTCTTGCATTTTCCATATGTCTTTGAGATTATTCAAATTGCTATATGTTATATTTATTAATTGTCATTTATACTATATTTAATAATAAAAATCTATCATTCTTCAAATTGAAACATAAGATTGTTCTAAATGTGATCATATAAACTGGAATGTCCAACGTGTGACCATGGGCATCAAGACATTTGGATGAACACCAAACTGTAAATGTAGTTAAAACAACATGCAGTTTTTGTGTAAATTTTTGGTATTTTGTGATTTTATTTTGGGGTTAGGACTATAAATTTCTCTATAACAATGTCATATCAAAATGTCACATAAAATAAAAGCATGCACGTTCTTATTATTTGTCCATATGTATGGATTTAGTTTTATGACATTTTTGGAACACAAGATCCTTTGAGTGCAGCTATTCTGATGAGCACCATCAAACATAACATTACTTCCCACTGATGTGGCAAGAAAAACAAAGATTGCAAAATGATGTTTAAACTTGCCTTGTACATTATAGGATTTAAATCTGTTTATTCTCCTAATAAGACTGATAACTATTGTTGAAATATTTTATTTTTAATTTTGCTTGTGTGTGTGTATGTGTGTGTACACATGAGGGGGTATGTACACATAGTGCAGGAGCCTCCAGAGTCCCAAAGAAGGTGTCAGATCCTCTGGAATTGGAATTACAGGCAACCCTATAACTGTCCACCTAAGTGCTAGGAACTGAACTTCGGACTTCTCTAAGTGTTTCAAGTTTCCTTTTCAGTAAGCCATCTTTTCAATCCTATTATTATTATTTGTTTTAATTCAAGCATGATTTCTACAACATCTAAAAAATAAAACAAACAAAAACCAACCAAATCCCCTAAAACAATACAGGTAAAGGAAGATTGTTCAAAAAAGTAGACAGATGACTGCTTCTTTGTCAAAGCAAACAGAAAGTTACTCTGCTTAATCTGCAGGTTATTTGAACCTATATTCAGACTATAATCTGAGAAGGCACAATATATTGCATGTCACCAAATTTGAAGAAAGTAAAAGATTGCTTTACAAGAACAAAATATTAGAACAGAAAACTGTGTCATTTTGACATTTTTCTTTTAAAAAGTTCTAAAACAGATGGATTGTGCCATAGAAGCAAGTTATGGTGGAGAATATTTAAGAGGAAAAAAATCAAAGCCAGTTAGTGATGGCGAATTTCTAAGAAATGCATTGAAAGTGTGGAAGATAAAATAGACCCTGAGGGGAAAATGGAATATTTAAAAAATCAGTTTGTTTCAACAATCGATAGGCAGATAGATTGAAGAAATTGGAAAATCTATTGCAAGAATTTCAGAGAGTAGACCTGCTAATTCAAAATTTCACACATTGATGATGGATGACATTGCTGACACCACAAGCACCGCTCAACTTGTCATCTTCATTAGAGGTCCTGGTGATGAATATGATGTTACCAAGGAAATGGCTTAAATATTGCTATTAAAAGACACAACTAAATCAAGTCATTCATGATAAATTGAATATAATACGTGAAAGTGACTTCTTTATTCTTTGTTAACATACAGTGGAAGGTAAATGAGTGGGATGGTAATGAAATTGACACCCTAAATTCACATTTAATGAAGTATCACTGCAGAGGACATCAAGAAAATTGATATGGAAAATAATTACACATGGATAACTCTACACAAATCCTCATTAGGAGTGAATTTCTTAAGAGCCAGTTCTAGGAATTCTTTGAAAGTGTCCATGCTGACAATGGCCATATCAGTTACTTTTCAGAACTAAGGTAGCTAAGTTGAGGGCAGAGGACTATTTCAAGGTTTGCAACCTGTTATCTTGGTGTTTTATGGTTTTTGGCATAAAACTCAAAATTTATTCTGGAACTTGACATTGAAATCTGGCTTCTGGATTTCACATTTTCTTGTGGTTTTAACCCCTTATTTAAATGAGTTATATGGGCATCTTCAAGGTGGAGACTATCATATCAATATAATGTTTAAATCATGACAGCCTTCCATATGAAATAGCAGCTAGGAAAAGTTCAGATTATGATAAACAATTTTATGGATTTTTGACACTTTAGATAAAGACAACCCTATGAACAGTGAGTCTTGGCTTTTTATTTGGTTCAATAATTTGAAAACATATTTCTAATTTCCAATAAAATAATCAGTATTTTGTTATATTTACAACTTCATTTTTTGTCAGTATAAATAAGTTACCTGTCACTTTCATCTACAAGCTGGCATTCAACTTAAAGGAGAATTTGATCACATCTTGTAACTAGGCTTTCATGGCTTCTACACTCCTTGAAAAAAAGGTTATTCACTCTAAAATCACATCTTATTCATCTCATTGCTCTTAGGCAGCATGCACATTTGTAACTGCACTCTTAGGAATGAACATACTAAAAATTAAATCAGATCTAAGAGATTTGATGAGCAGCCTGAGAATTCACCCACAATCATAACTATTTCATCAAATTCCRGATATTGATGCTTTAGTTTTTCAAATAAAATGTTTTATTCTACCTTCTCTTTTATTTTTGTAACAAAATACCAAAAATCCAATGATGTTTTCTTATCAGATACACATATTTTATTTGCTACTAATTTCAAATTTGGTCCCTGTTCAATAATTTTTGAAAAATTTTTTCTGTATGTATGTGATATTCTTTCTCTAGATTATTATGTGGGGAAATTTTATTTACCTGGGGTAGTAGAAATCATAAAAATTATACATAAATTTAAACACATTCCTTATATTTAGGGTTTCATGCATGATATTTTATATATGTCTGCAGTTTTTTCTCCAGCTTATCCCAAAGACCTCCCAACATACTTCCTTCCAAGATTATGTCATTTAAAAAAAAAACAACTAAATCCTGTCAGTTCAGGCAATATGCACATTGGTGTAGAGTCAAAAAGAAGAGCACAGGAAACATATTAGTGGATATTCCATAAGCTTTTGTATGAAGGGTCATGTGAGTATGGGGAAATCAATGAGTGAAGGGATATGAAAAGAGCTATCATACAACAAAACTTTTAAAATTTGATGGGATAGTAAAATATATGTGAATTGAAAGAAGATAGGGCAATACTGCAAGTTAAATGATTAAATGAAGACAGGGTTGATGGATAGAGGACAGGGTAGCATGAGGGTTAGCCCAAACTAAGGATGAAAAAAACCTTGCATAAGAGTACTTGTGTAGAGCTTGTTTGGAGGTTCTAGAAGGGGAGTGCAGTTACTCATGTATCCCTGACCAAAATCTGGTCCTCCTCTATTCAGGAAAGGTCGTCCTCTTCGACCTAGAGCACAGCTTCAGAGTGAGGCACACGCAGCATTGAAGGAGGAAGGAGATAACTGCCTACCAGCCAGATCAGCGGAATCAACCTGGAAATCAATGGGGTGATAGATGTAGCAGCCAGATTACCCTCACATACTTGGATCCTCCTGGTAAAAGGAAACAGACAAGATCTTCTGAAAAAATTGGGAGTATGGGGGAGAAGGGAGGGTGGAATGGGAAGTGGAGGGGAGAAGGGAAAGGAAGAGGAGAACATGAGGGAACAGGATGCTCAAGAAGGGGGAAGGACGGAGAGGGAGGACAACAAAAGAGATATCTTGATTGAGGGAGCCATCAACGGGCTAGCAAGAGACAAGACACTAGGGCAATTCCAAGGAATCTACAAGGATGAGCCCAGCTAACACTCTAAGCAACAGTAGAAAGGATGCCTAAACTGGCCTTCCCCTGTAATCACTACCTTAACTGCCATCATGGAACCTTTATCAACCAACTGATGGAAGCAGATGCAGAGATCTACAGCAAAGTACTAGGCCGAGCTATCAGAGACCAGTTCAAGAGAGGGAGGAGCAATAATATAAGCAAAGGGGTCAAGACCATGATAGTAATACACATGGAAACAGCTGGTCTGAGCTAATGAGAGCTCACTGACTCTGTACAGATAGTGTAGGCACCTACATAGATTCAAAGTAGGCCCACTTAATGTGCGGGACAGTTTTGAGGCTTGGGCAGTCTGTGGAACCACTGGCAGTGTGATGAGGAGTTATCCCTAGTGCTTGAACTGGCATCTTAGAGCACATTCTCTATGGATGGACACCTTTCTAAGCCTAGATATGGGGGAGGGCCTTTGTCTTGCCTCGAAGTGAAGTGTCAGACTTTCTTGACTCCCCATTGGAAACCTTACCTTATCTGAGGAGTAGCTCAGGATGGGGGAGAATGGTGGGGCATGTGGAGGGGAGGGAGTGGAAATGGAGATAGCTATATATAATGATAAAAGATTGTATTAGAAATTTCTTAATAAGAAAGCAAAGAAAAAGAATAAAGAAGAATACAGGTAAATAAACTAATTTAAAAATGTAGCTTTATTGGCTGCCTTCCAGAATTTAAGACTCCATTGCTGAGGACACACACTTTCACACAAAATGTGGAGGAATTGAAATGGAGCTAACCTATAAACATCCTCCATGAGGAATAGCTTCTATGACACTGGAAGGAGCTACAAAAACTGCAATAGAGAAAAGCAAACAATGGATCTACCCAGCTGTGGAACCTACATCCCCAACAATGACCAACACAGGAAGATGTACTAAACAGCTTAATAATGATGTTAATATTTCTTTGAGGTAGCCAATAGTCATCTAATTGGACTTAAGGTCCACTCAACAAGAGGGAACCCATGCTGGAACTATAATCCTAGTCACCTTTGACTAATGTGGTCATGGATCCTGGAAGAGACCTTACTAGCACCATATTCCTAAATTGGTGTAATTCTCAAATTCATTCTGTATATCAATCTTCAAATACATATGCATATATGATTGTAGCTTCCACTCTCTTAAGAAAACCTTCTGTTTTTAGAATATGGAGACCATAACAAAAATCTACAATTGGTCCCAAACCAATTGAAGAGATAGAAAGATCTTGATTTGGAAGACCAGGAGGTGTAGAGAGGGTGCTTGTTCATTTCCTGGATGCCCAGTCCTAAATATTCACACAGAAACTATATTAATTGCAACACTGTTTGGCAAATGACTCTAGCATATTCCTAGCTAGCTCATAGATCTTAAATTAACCCATTTCTATTATTCTGTGTATCACTACAAGGTCATGGCCTACTGGCATGGTTCTGGCATGCTCCAGGGAAGGGGCATCTTTCTCCTTTGGCAGCTACATGGTGTCTCCCTAACATCACCTTCTTTTCTCCTCTATCTCTGCTTGGAATTCCTGCCTTGCTTTATTCTGCTCTGCCAGAGGCCCAGAGCAGCTTCTTTATTAACAAATAGTAACGAAACACATTCACATCATACAGAGGGGAATCCCACGTCATTTCCCCTTTTCTGTCTAAATAAAAAGGAAGGTTTTAACTTTAACATAGTAAAATTACATATAACAAAAAGGTACTAAGCAAGAATTACAGTTACAATATTTGTCTATTTATCATATCTAAGGAAAACTATAATTATAACTATATATTCTTTTTTTGGTTTTTCAAAACAGGGTTTCTCAGTAGCTTTGGAGCCTGTCCTGAAACTAGCTCTTGTATACCAGGCTGGACTTGAACTCACAGAGATCTGCCTGTCTCTGCCTCCCAAGTGCTGGGATTAAAGG
>LOJH01038828.1:0-14970 GCA_001685095.1 Ellobius talpinus | reverse complement strand
CTCTTTGTTTTTCTTTGGCTTGTTTGTTTGTTTGGAGACAAGGTCTCTCTATATCACTCTTGCTCCAAGCTTGCAGTCACATGGCCATAGATCACAGTCCCAACATGCTAGAAATACTTGTACTTCCTTTGGATTTAGGAAGGCTATTTCTATCCTAAAATAGCTACCAGTGTCACAAGTTCAAAGATTGTAGTGATATTTCATTTGTATTTTAATAAATAAAACTTGCCTGAAGATTACAAAGTAAAACAGCCCCACTGATAAGCCTTACAGATCAGGCAGTGGTAACATACACATTTAATCCCAGTAGCCACACTAGTTTGCCATAGAAATTGGGCAGTTGTGGTACATGCCATTTATCCCAGCCCTAGAAAGGAATATAAGATGAGAGGAGACAGCTCTCAGATGCAGCCTCATTCTGAGGATTCCGAAAGACAGGTTTGCCATTTCAGACTGAGGTCAAGGGAAAAGCCAGTGACTGACTGCTTTGCTTTTCTGACCTTCAGGTTGAACCCTAATATCTGCCTCTGTGCTTTTATTAATTGTACTACAAAGTATCACTTAAAATCACTTTTTAGAATCTCTGGAAAGTTCTGTTTGTATTCCACAACCTCCAGTCTGAGGTTCATCCTGAAACTCTCGCAGGCAGACCTCAGCTTTGTTAAAGCCCTAATATCACCAGTTCCTTCTCTGAGGATCTCAGCAGGAAGGATAATCCAATCCTTCATATTATACACTTCATTTTATACAGTGAGTCTATCAATGGTGTCCAGAAACATAAATCAGGACCTGATTCTGTACTACCTAAAGACACAGGTACCTTTAGAAGTTTTGATCACACTTTCTATGAATCACTGCAGTCTAAGATAATGAAACACTCAGAAACACTATTAACATGATTCAAACCAAAGCAATTATAATCAGACTGCACTTCTATTTAAATTCTCATCAATAATATGTTCCAAAGGACCCACCTAACTGACGCTGTATTGACAAAATAAAAATACCACCTCAATAACAGCTCTGACAGAAGTCCTCTGCTCTACCAGAGGCTACACCTGTCCTCAGAACCTCACATGAGACCTGACCTGCAGCCCTCCAATACTTCTTAGTATAGCTGGTCTTTCTTTGGATCCTCAGATTCTGAATAATGACAAAGAGACTGTATATTAATTATGAAAACTTGGCCTCATCTTAGATTTGATACCAATTAGCTCTTAAAACCAAAATTAACCCATTTAAGTTAATCTACATTATGCCACATGGCTTATTACTTCTCTTCTGTACCATACATCCAACTTCCTCCCCATCTGTCTTGCAAATCTTCCAACTTCAGATTATTTCCCAGAGTTCCTATTTCTCACAGAAGTCTAACCTATCTTTTCCTGCCTACCTATTGGGCATTCATATCTTTATTAAACCAATCATAAGGTTTCCTTAGGTAGGTGAAAAGCAGAGAACATTTTCACAGAGAATACAAAAAGATTATTCCACCATTTCCCCTTTAAGTTCCAAAAAGATTCTCTATTAATGAACTATATAGATAAGAACAATTATCAGATAAGAATTACGTTCACAATGTCCAGTCCATTTGTACTTGGCAACTTTAGAGAAAGTACTCTATCATCTATCCTATCTTGGTGAATGCAAACTTTTGTATTTTATCACTTTCTATCACAAGTCATATTACCAATCTAAAAATATAATTTTAGACCTCAGAACATTTATTTAAACAAACAACACTAGCTTTTATGTTTCTCAGCATTTATAAACATTACATTTCTTTTGTGAGGTTTTTTTTCTGAATTTGGTATCAAGAAAAACTGGAAAATTTTTATTATCTATTCTTTAACCCCATATGTAACCTTATAGGAATAAATATTACCTGAGTAAATAGGAAGTACCAATTAAACAACTTCCAAAACTACAGAAATGATAGAGACATATCTGACTGCCTTTAAAGTCACACAGGTTTCCTCTGCAACATTGGAGCATCCATTTTTGGCCTATAGGTGCAGAATACCTGACAGACTTTCTTGTGATTCAGCAGTTTTAAAGGACTTTCCTACCTTGATTTGGCAAAGTTCAGTAATCAAGTTCCTTTGTGTATGACTTGTCCAATTTTAACAGTATTCTGTCCGCAGTTGACACAAGGGCAGTTTCTTGCCCAGTAGATAGCTTTGTCACATTTGAAGCAAACTCATTTTGGTGGTTTTTCAAGATCCATCATCTCCTTTGGAGTAGAGTGGGGCTGCCAGAAGCAGACATGCCTCACTGTCAAGAAAAGCCTTATGTTATTAAAACATCTTAAATGCTGTATTCTTTGAAACTCTGAAGTGTTTGAAGATGATCTATCTATTTAAAATATATCCCTGTTTAACTTTGAACACATACCTAACATGACTATGTTTGATTGTTATAGGTGACTAACTACTAACCTGTATTTTTTAATTTCTAAACAGTTTGTAATATTAACTTTCAAGTACTAGAACTTTATACTACATTTTTAAATGAGTTGCATAGGTACAATACCTTAAATAAGAGCAGAAAATATATGCAATAAGTTGTAACAAAAATAACATTAAATTTGTATCAATATTCAAAAATCCATACCAATGTAAAATACTTGAGACTAGTAGTCTCTTTTTAGGTTAAAAGTAGATTCAATAGTCTACCATTTTATTCTTTTGTTCCTATACCCCCTTCCTTTCTTTTCATCCCCATCTACCCTCAATTCTAGAAAAGAGAGAAAGGAAGATAAAGGGAAAAAAGAAAGAAAGAAATCTCTTAATACCTTTTCATTTTCTGTGGAAATAAACCAACAATAAGAGTTCTGACAATTCTCTCTCCAAATGCAATACATTTCCTGACTCCCATTCTGAAATTAAGACATCCTTAAAATATATAAGATGGCTTAATTCTTCAGTTTTTCCCACTATCAGATGACTCTCAGTAGCAGTTGCTTTTTTATCATTAGCATTTAAAAAATTAAAGTAAACAAAAGCTCTATTTCAGTTCCAAATGCCCTGCATTATGATATGTCCTGTTCTTATATGGCTTCTTTTTTATATTACTTCATCCCATCATTAAAGACTTCACTTAATTATTTTCAAATTATTCTTCTATTATTGTATATACCAATTTTCTTTTCCTTCTTCTGCATCTAAGTACATTTTCCACCATACTTACCTGTTTATGGATTTTCTTGATCTTGTGCTAGCTTCCTGCATGCCATGGCTCCAGGAAAGTGTTGCAAAAATGTGGCAAAGCCATTGTATGCATCTGTAGGCTCCTGGTACATCTATACTTATTACATGGCAATGACTGCTATCCCCACCACCCTCAGGTCAATCCAGCAGGACATCCCACTGGTTTTGGGCTGCAGCCCCTGTTTTCACTCTCATAAGCACCAAGTCTAATGCCAGCAGGCACTAGCCAGGAATAGTGAGTACCCACCTCAGCTCTGGCAAGTTGCTGGCCTGTGCTGTAGATGGCTTTTTTATCTAGTCTCCACATAGCACACAAGCTGCTCCCAGGCCCCACTTAAGTGCTTGATGGCACAGGAGGTGCTCTTAATAGAGCTGTACCTCTGTAGACCAAGAGCACTAGGACTATAGGAGAGACTGCATTTGCACCTGGCTCTTTGTCAGGAATTTTTCTCAGCTTTCTCAGGAGTTATGCTTTTATGTACATACCTTAACATTGGATGACAAATACAGTGGGTATTGCTTTGGACCACCATCTCCCAAATAATGACACAGAGATATATATCAATTATGAAAGCTTGGCCTAGCCAGGTGGTGGTGTCATATACCCTTAATACCGGCACTCAGGAGGCAGAGGCAAACAGATCTTGGGAGTTTGAGGCTAGCATGTTCTACAAGAACTAGTTCCAGGACAGCTAGGGCTGTGACACAGAGAAACCCTGTCTTGAAAAAAAAAAGAAAAGAAAAGAAAAAGGAAAAAAAGCTTGGCTTTAGCTTAGACTTGTTTCCAACTAGCTCTTAAAACTTAAATTACCATGTTTATATTAATGTTTATATTAATCTACATTTTGCCACATTGCTTGTTACCTTTCCTCAGTACTGTAAGTCTGACTGCCTTTGCATGTGGATGGCAAATTTCCAGCCTTGGATTATTTTCCAGAGTTCCTATCTTTCAGGGAAGTTCCACCTATCGTCTTATATCTTGCTATTGGGCTTTCAACTCTTCATTACATCAATCAGAAGATGTCTTAGGTAGATGAGAAGATACATCTTCACTTAGTGTACAAAAAGATTTTCACAACATTGTAGAGCATCACATTTTCACCAACAGTACCCCCTCCTGCCTACCTCAGTGGAAGGATGGGGGAGGGAGTGGGCAGGGCTTGTCTCTTAAAGGGACAGGACAGATCATTACAGATACTCCTCCACTGGTTGTGGGAATTCAAACTTATACATTCACTTTGGATAACGGTATGGCAGTTTCTTAGAAAACTAGGAATCAATTTACCTCAAGGCCCAGCTATACCAATTTTAGGCATATATCCAAAGGTTGTGCAATCATGCCATAAGGATACTTGCTCAGTTATGTTTAGCAACATTATTCATACCAGCCAGGACCTGGAAACAAGCTAGATGCCCCTCAAACAAAGAATGAATAAGGAAAATGTGGTATGTTTAAACAATGGAGTTCTACTCAGCTGTATGAAACAATGATCTCATGAAATTTGCAGGCTAATAGATGGAACTAGAAAAAGTCATCCTGAGTGAGGTAACCCAGACACAGACAAACATGCTATGTACCCACTCATAGGTGTTTATCAGGAGTGAAGGCTAGAATAACCAACCTACAATTCATAGCCCCAGATAGGCTAGATAACAAGGAGGAACCAAAAAGGGTTACATAGATTTCCCTGGGAAAGGGCAGTAGAAAAGATATCCTGGGTAAACTGAGGGAAGGGCTTGGGGGAGATGTAGCCACAGTAAGTAGAGGAAGTGGGTTGGACAGGCTGGGGGCTGGAAGCAGGTTGGAGGCAGAAGTAACAAAAGAGACTTCTTGATGGGGTGCAATTTAGTGTTAGGGAGAAACCTGGTGTCAAGTAAATTCCTAGGAACCCAAGATTCCTAGCGATTGGGAAGAAAGTTCCTGAATAGACCATCTACTGTAAGCAGATTGGTGAGTTCCATAACTGCCATTAGAAACACTCTTTCCAGTAACTGATAGAACCAGAGGCAGAGCTCAACAGACAAGCACTGCCTTGAGCTTAGAGAGTCTTGCTGAAGACAGGGAGGAGAAATTGTACCAGCCAGGGGAGTTATGATGGGGGAACCCACAGAGACAACTAACCTGAACTTGCAGGAGCTCAGAGATGCTGGACCAAGAGTCACTGACCTAGGCCCTCTGCATGTGTGTGACAGTCATGTAGCTTGGTCTCTTAGTAAGGTTTTAACAGTGAAAGCAGGACCCCTCCCTGGTGCTTATCTGATTTTGGTAATCTCTTCCAATCCTGGACTACCTGTCCCACCTCAAAGTAAGGGAGGGAACTCAGTCCTTCCTCAGGCTATGCTTTGTGAAAGCCTATGGGAAGCCTATCCCTTTCTGAGTAGAGATGGAGGACAAATGAATGGACAGGGCTAGAGGGAAAAGGGGAGGGCACAGGAAGGGGGGAAACTGGTTGGTCTGTAAAATAAATGAAAAGAAAATGATAATTTTTTAAAAAAGGAAACAGATAATGAATGCACAATTTACCTAAATTTATGGGACGCTGTGAAAGCAGTGCTAAGAGGAAAGTTCATAGCACTAAGTGCCTGCATAAAACATTTGGAGAAACCACATAACTAGCAACTTACTAACACACTTGAAAGCTCCAGAACAAAAAGAATCAAGATCACTCATAAGGAATATATGGCAAGAAATAATCAAACTGAGGGCAGAAATCAATAAAATAGAAGCAAAGAGAACAATTAAAAGAATCAATGAAACAAAAAGTTGGTTCTTTGAGAAAATTAACAACAAAGGCAAACCTTCCAAACTGGCTAAAAGATACTAAAAGAATGTCTAAATTAACACATTCAGAAATTAAAATAAATAAATATTAATGTACTTCAAGAAAATCCAGAAAACCATCAGTCATACTTCAAAAAACTGTACTCCATAAAATTGGAAAATCAGTTTTCCTAATAGATACCACTTACTAAATTTAAATCAAGATAAGATAAATAATTTAAATAAAACTGTATCCCCCAAGGAAGGTGTCATTAAAAGCCTCCCAACCCCACCAAAAAAAATAGAAGTCCAGGACCAGAAAATTTTAGTGTAGAATTCTACCAGACTTTCAAAGAAGCTAATACTAACACTGCTCAAATTATTCCACAAAATAGAAAAAGAAGGAAGATTGGCAAATTCATATTACGAGGCTATACTTACCCACAAATCAAAATACACAAAAATTCAACAAAGGAAGAAATTTAAAGATCAATTTCCTTCAGGTATATTGATGTAAAAATACTCAATAACATACAAACAAAATCTGAAAACACATCAAAAAACATCATCTGCCATGACCAGGTAGACTTATTCCAAGAGTTCCAGAGATGGTTCAGTATAGGAAAATCTGTCAATGTAATCCATCAAATAAAAAGCCTGAAATAAAAATAAAACATAATTATCTCATTAGGTGCTGAAAAAGACTTTCAGAAAAGTTAACACTACTTCATGATGAAAGTCATGTTGAGATCAGGGATACAAGGAACATACCTAAACATAATAAAGGAAATTTAAAACAAGTCCTATAGCTGACATCAAATTAAATGGAGAAAAACTCAAAGCAATTTAATTAAAATTACAGACAAGATAAAGCTGCCCATTCTCTCCATATTTGGCATAATTCCTGAAGTTCTAGCTAGAGCAAAGGGGCAACTAAAAAGATCAAGGAGATATAAATTGGAAAGGAAAAAGTCAAAGTATCACTATTTACAGATGATATGATTGTCTATATAAGCAAGACCAAAAATTGTATGGAGGAACTCCTAGACTGAAAAAAACCTTTAGTGAAGTGAATGCAATCAATATTAACTGAAATAAAAATCAGTAGCACTCAGATACACAAATGATGAAGGGGCTGAGCTTACCAAAAGCAATTTCCAGGTTCAACACAATCACCTTCAAAATTTTACTATAATTCTTTATAGACTAAATGAAAAATATTCAACGTCATATGAAAAGGCAAAAAAAGCAGAATAATTAAATCATTCTTGTACAATAAAAGAGATTTGGAGAGTGGATTGAGGTAACAGGAGATGGGAACAGGAGTGATCAGGTTGGGGGAGGTACAGACGGGGAGAGTGCTGAAAGGGCTGCTGGGATGGCATCTTGTGGTCAGGTGAAACCTGGCACAGGGAAATCACCCAGAAGTCTATGGGGAGGACCCCACCTTAGACTCCTAGCAATAGCAGATAAGTAGCCTGAACTGACTGTCTCCTGTGACCAGAGTGTTGCCTGGATCCATTGTCATCAGAGAGGTGCCATGCAGCAATTGGTGGAGGCAGATACAGAGAACCACAGCCAAACATTCGATGGAGTTCAGGAATCCTGAGGAGGAGGGGAAGAAAGGATTGTAGGAGACAGGCAAGGAGTGGGGTTCAAGGACACCACAGGAAGTCTAACACAATCAACTAACAGGCTCATAAGTTCTATTAGAGACTGAAAAGACAACCAGGAAGCCTGCATGGACTGACCTAGGCACTCTAAATATTTTAAAGTTGTGTAATTCGGTCCTCTTACGAGACTCCCAACAGCAGGATGATATATCTTTCTTTTGCTAGCCTTTGGGACCCTACTCCTCAAACTGGTTTGCCTTGCTGAGCCTTAATACATGGGAATGTGCTTAGAACTACTGCAACTTGATATGCCATGTTATTTGATACTCAAGGGAGACATGTCCTTTTCTCAATGGAGCTTAAAGAGGAGGAGATTGGCGGTAGGAGAAGGGAAAGGTGGCAAAGGAGGGAAGGGGTTGGGAGGAAAGGATGGTGGGGAGGCTGTGGCCTGGATGTAAAGCAAATAAATGAGTAATAAAAATAATATAAAGAACTTCTAGAGGTATCACCATCCCGGATCTCAAGCTCTATTACAGAGTTATAGGAATAAAAGCCAAATGGTATTGGTATAAAAACAGACAGGTTGGTCAATGGAATTTAAATAAAGACCTTGTCATAAATCCACACACCTATGGACAACAGCTTTTTGACAATGAAGCCAGAATTATACAATGGAAAAAAGGAAAGCTTCTTCAATAAATGGTGCTGCTCTAACTGAATGTCAGCATGTAGAAGACAGTAAAAAGATCCATATATCTTGCACAAAACTCAAGTTCAAGTGGATCAAATATCTCAACATAAAACCAGATACACTGAACCTGATACACAGAACCTGACAGAAGAGAAA
The DNA here is from genome assembly GCA_001685095.1 of Ellobius talpinus. Taxonomy (NCBI): domain Eukaryota; kingdom Metazoa; phylum Chordata; class Mammalia; order Rodentia; family Cricetidae; genus Ellobius; species Ellobius talpinus. The sequence continues at coordinate 6,540 of LOJH01038828.1, read as the reverse complement.
GTGGGAAGTATCCTTGAACATTTTGGCATAGGAGACAACTTCCTGAATGGAACACCATAGTGCAGGCACTATGATTGGTGGCTAATAAATTGACCTCATGAAACTGAAGAGTTTCCATAAGGCAACAAATTTCATCAATAGGACAACATGGCAGCCTACATAATGGGAAAGGATTTTCATCTATTCCACATCTGATTGTAGAGTAACTTCTAAAATATATAACAAACTCAAGAAACTAGATCTTAATAAACCAAATAACATTATTTTTAAAGTGGGTTACAGATCTAAACAGAATTCTCAGCAGAGGAATCTCAAATGTCCTATAAGCACTTGAAGAGATATTGAACTTCCTTATCCATAAGGGAAATGAAAATCAAAACGACTCTGAGATTCCATCTAATACCTGTCTGAATGACTAAAATTAAAGACATATGTGACAGCCCATGCTGGAGAGAATGTGGAGCAAGGGGAACACTTCTCCATTGCTGTTTGGAACACAAATTGTACAGTTATTTTGAAAATCAAGTGGTTGTTTCTCAGAAAATTCCAATTACACCTACCTCAAGACCCAGCACCACTCCTGTGCATATTCCCAAAGGATACTCCATCCTCCCTCAAGGACACTTGCGCAACTCTGTTCATAGCAGTTCTGTTAATAATATTCAGGAGCTGGAAACAAATTAGATGTCCCTCAACTGAAGAAAGGAAAAAAGAAATGTGTTACATTTACAGAGTGGAATATCACTCAGCTCTTAAAAGTATAACAGCATGAAATTTGCAGAAAAAGATGAAACTAGAAAAAAATTATCCTGGGTGTGGTAACCCTGACCCAGAAAGACAAACATTGTATGTACTCACTTATAAGGAGATATTAGCTGTAAAGGATAATCATGTTGCAATCCACAGACCTAAAGAGACTAAATAAGTAAGTAACAAGGAAAGCTCAAGGGGAATTGCATGAAACTCCTTATGAAGGGGATATAGAATAGGTATTGTAGGTAGACTGGATGCTAGTGAGTCAGAAATAAAGGGCATCATGTTGGGGTAGGATAAAGAGAGAGAGCACTGGAATTGGGGCAGGGTATGCATCTAATGGATGAGCTAGAAACCTGGTACAATGGAAACTCCCAGGAATCTGCAAAAGTGACTGTAGTTAAGTCTCCTTGCAATGGAGGATAGCAGCCTGACTGCTCCATCTCCTGTAGTCAGGTGAGAATTCTAGTGAAGCAATTGAAACACCAACCGAACGACTAAACTTTAGACTTATAATTTTGTTCTGCCTGCAAGATTTCCTGCGGTAAGGGTGGTACAGAAATTGTGGGCTGTCCAAACACAGACTGGTCTAGTTTGCACTCATACCACAAGAGGGTTCCTACCCTGAGGCTGCCAGGATGGCCAGGAACCAGAGGCATGAGAATTCAGAGAGTTGGGGTAGAATAAAACACTACTGGTAAAAGCAAAAGCAAGCCAAGAAAAGTCAATGAAATGATTCCTAATGATAGTCTCCTATAGGCTTGTAGACAGGAGCCTAACATAATCATCGTTAGATGAATCGGAGAGATTTCATCCAGCAACCGATGGAAACAAATGCAGAGACCCACAGCCAAACGTTAGTCAGAACTTGGGGAATCCTGCAGAAGAGAGGGAGGTTTCTCCTTCAATCTTCCACATCCAAGTATTTACTGTGTTACCCTAGGTATTCTCTGGTTTGGCAGAAATCATAGCACCCTATTTAGTCACTGTAGATTCTCTCTCATCAGTGTAAGCACATAAAACTTTTCTGAAAGTCACTTGAACATGTTATTCCAAATACTATAAAATAATTTTATTTGTATGTTATTCAATTTTAATATATCAAATCTAGTGAATGTGTATGTGTGTCCTTTAAAAGACTAAGTGCATGTTGTCCAATTGAATAGTGATAGCCCTTCCACCAGTATTCACTTCTTTTAATTCTACATTCCCAGTTATAGTTCATCCACAGCAAATAATTTATAATCTAGAAAGCAAGATAATCAAAATTGTATTCCCAGAACTGGAATAATATTGTTCAGTCATGATTGCTATGTAAGTATGATGACATTAATTTGTATCCATAATATTCATGTAGTAGAAGTATGAGGTCGTAGCTCATTCTTGGAAATCCAGAGTTATGGCATAGAGACATGCAGTGCCCAGTGGCTCCATTGCCAGTCATCCTAGCTCAAATGGAAACTTGGAGGTTCAATGAGCGAACCTTGAGTTGTTCTTTTACTGAACAAACAATCTAGAGATCCAGGAAAGAAGATATAGTCAGCCAATGGTCTCCTCACATATACATAAACCTTAACATCTATAAAAGTATACACACACACACACATATACAGTATATCATGTAATCTGAGGACATAGATCAGGTAGAGAACTTTTTTTTCAAAGAGTGAATGAAGCTCTGGGTTTGATCCCCAGACCAACATAAACTGTGTTTCATGATGTATGCCTGTAATCACAGCACTTGAGAGGTAGAAATGGGAAAATCAGAACTTCAGGTTTAGCCTAAGCCACAGTGGGTTTGAGGCAAGCCAGGGCTGTATAATACCCTATTCTATTTTAAAACCAAACAAAAGATGTTTTCTTATTAAACCACTTCCGACACTTCTTGGCATATTTAACTCCTTCCTTTTTTTCGGTATTTTCACTTACATCAATATAATGCTATTATCTTATTCCATATGTATATATACAATTATAGACATCAAAAAGTCTGAGTAGCTTTATTTTACTGCATTATATACTCTGTTCAAACTCTATCACTACACATACATATTTTAAATTAATTCATTTTCATGTTCGATGTTGAAGGAAATAATATCAAAATATAAAATTGTATTAAAGTAGTTTATTTCAATAAATTCAGTTTTCTATGTACCCCTACTAATGTTAAATAATTACATCAATTAAAAATCAAATAATTATGGCATTATAGATATCCACAGGCTTATGAAGGCATAGTTAATTGGTTGATCATAAAGCTACAGAATGGCAAGGTACTTTAGAGATAAGAAGATAATGATTTTGTCATTTTAGTAAAATAAATCTCTGTTTTTACTTACAGCATTGGTAATGGGTTCCCAAATATCAGTAATTCATGCTGAATTGGCTACATTGCTGCACAACGCTCGTGCCAATCTCAGGCAGGGGTTGATTTCAATGTTTGCAAGAATCATGGACTGGATTCATTACCAGTAAGTCTTCCCTGTGGAAACCTATATGGCATAATGTCCATCCTCAACCAGTTTAACAACCCTAGTAGAAAGAATCTCTTTCCCAAGAGTCTGAGTAAAAAACATTCAGGTTGTAGTCCATTCCTTCGTTGAACTTGAAACAAATGAACTAGAACTCTGAGCAACTAATATTGACTGACCCATAAGAGTATGCAAGGAGGTGGAGATTTGACCAGGCCCAGCTGAACTTGAAACAAAGAGAAAACAATAAGTGTTCATTCAATACTTAGCATCTGTCCAGATATAAGAAGAGATGGATGCTGACCAAGCAAAATAGCAAGTATATATTGTACCACACACAAAATAAAATATACAGTAGATGGTTATTCTTGTTTTATACAAAGGTTTTCATTGTAAAATAGCAAATGCAGCCCACAAAATAATGACACATCAATCATGTACAGAAAATTTTTGCATCTCAAATGTACTGAAATAGTTTCCCTTCAGTTACATTTTCATATCAATGAAATGAATTATGTTTTCTGCAATCTTAGCTGCCCTGTTCTATTGAGTAAATGGAGCAAATAACTCAGGTGAAATAGTCTCTCTCTCTCTCTCTCAGTATTCTGTCTCTATACGCATATATATCATGTATATGGTGCATTTCAATTCTTCTCAGAGTGTCCATTAAGGTCAGTGAGTATATATGATTCCACTCTAAAGAGCTCTGTAAATATATTGAGCTTGTCCCTTGCTTTCATTCATTTTCCATCTCTTGCTTTCTTAGGTTTCTCTCAAGAATAAATATGTGCACAAACAGAATCTTTGCATATGTAAATAGTTCTCTGTAGCACCTATTCTAGGTGGAAATTGCTTTACATTTGTAGGCATTTCTGCATTTTCTTCTTTTGTCTTTCATTTATCTTTAACTCTGCTCTCTCCCTGAATTCCGTTCTATGAGATTATAACTGTCTTGTGTCTTCACTATCCAAGGTCAGCCCTGCTCCATAAGCTCACCATGTTCTTAAATTTCTCGGGTCATAGTTTTTTCTGCATGTCTCTGTCATTTAAAATTCCATTTTAAAAGATCTATCTCTAATCTCATTTTTTATCCCATATCTTTCTTTAGGCTGCACTCAGCAATGATTATAAATAATCCGGAGATAAGGTACGTATCTCTGATTTAATGTAACATCTCTCCTAATAACAATGACAGAAGCAAAAGTGAATACCAGCTTGGTAGTGCATGCCTGTAACAGAGCAGCAGGATAGAGGCAAAAGTTTCAGGAGTTCAAGGATGCTTTTCAGCAGCATTGGGAGTTTTAGGCCATTTTGGACTACATGAGACTAAGACAGAAAAACAGAGGGGAGGGGAGGGAGAAAACAAAGGCCATGGGAGCCACAAAGAGGGATTTATTTTTGCAAGAGCAAACTCAGGCTTTTTTGTTGATTTATATTCCTCCCCTGAGAAATAGTCATACTTTTAATCTCCAGAAGAAATTAATTCCCAAATGTTGTAAAGATGTTGGTGAAAAGTGACAAAGCCAGGTTACAGATTATTTTCTAGCCTGTATATTCAATGTCTGTTTCTACTCAGTCCATTCTTACTCAAAGTTTGCCTTCCAACCAGCTGTCTATTTCTTCACTTCTAAAGAGCTAGAGAAATTGTCACTTTGTGATCAGTTACAACAAACTATTATATAAATTTTTCATTCTCTCCCATGACTTATTTATTCAAACAAACGAACAACAACAAAACATCAGTGAATCTCCCTATGTTGCCAGAAGATGGCCTGTTACATATTATTCAAAGTAACAGACAATATACCCATTTGCATACTCAAAGTCAAGCAGGAAGTCTTGTATTTAGTAGATTTTTCTTAATAAATATCTATTTCTTAATCTATTGCCTTTTGCTAATAACATTACATTACACAACATATGCATTATAAAAAAGAGTTTTGCTTTGATAGAAAGTTCTGGTACAAGATTTCTGGGCTGCATCTTGAGATTCTTTCTGTCAGGGTTACAGTGGTTCTGGGCATCAGATAGTGGGAGATAGAAAGCATGTGAGAGATTTAGTCAAGTTCATATTTTATATCAGACCCATTCTAAGATAACCTCTAAATCTTTTAATTGACTAATATTTCAATCGCATAAGTAGATTAATGCATTTATAATGGCACACCCCAAATTACCTTTTGAAGTATCTCAACCTCATCCACCCTTTATTTTTTTTTCATTGGGAGGAAGATTCTCAGAGATTCCTCATGATATCCTGAGTTCACATCCTGAAGAATTTCTCTGTTTATTCTCCACACAGTCTTAATACCATAACTTAACTGAGGGTGAAATACATTAGCATTTTGTCTCCTAGATAACCAGGTGAATGGCCTTTTGTCATGTCTACAACTACCCATCTCAGGAGTGGCCTAAGGCATGATGGCTTGGCTGCCATGCCATATAGAAATATGGGCCTATACTGTGCTACCTACTAGAAGTTAACTGGTGGATGTCAGTAATTAAGATTACTTAATGTTTATTACCATGGGATAGCTTGTGAAAAAAGCAGATACACCCTTTTTATATTATAACAGTAAAGAAATTTTGGAGTATGAGAATAGACAACCCACATTCAAACTAGAACAACTTACTTACAGAATAAAGTGCATAGAGACTTTTAGTAAATATTATATGACATGGTGGTTTTGAACTTGGAGTTCAAGGGGGACACTGAAGAGGATTGTCCTTTAAGGTAAGAGATTGTCAAAGACTTGCTAACACAATGGGCACACAGACAAGTAGCAACTGGTAGAGACTGAGCAAAGTGCACACCCATGTCAACACAAAACACATAGTTCCCTTCTTAAATAGATTCAGAGACAGATTATTCTGAAAGCATTTTGAGTGACCATGGCCAAGGGGAACAGATTTACATTATCACAAATTCCATGTTCCAAAGCAGTTTTATATGACAAATAAAGTCAGAAATCATGTTTAAAATGCATTGGTCAATACATCAGAGAGGTGGTTAAAGTAAGACAGGGGAAGCTTTTCTATAGGTGCAAGATATTCTCTGATGATATTCTTAGTTTTCGGATAGGTGGAAGCTAGTGGCCTGCTGTTGTGGGAGCTCCTTCCACTCCTTCAGCTAATAGCTGCTAAGATACCAGCCCATTGGGGCATGGTCTATCTCTTTAAAAAAGCAGCAACTGCCCTCCGCTTGGTCTAGCTCTTTAAAAAAGCAGCAACTGCCCTCCGCTTGCTCTCTGGCTTCCTGCTTCGCTTCCAGCGATTAGGCTCCTTTCCTGACTGTTGGTGTTTTGTAAGTTTTACC
>LOJH01038827.1:0-14970 GCA_001685095.1 Ellobius talpinus | reverse complement strand
GTCCCATTTATTTATTGTTGCTCTTATTGTCTGTGCTACTGGGTTTATATTTAGGAAGTGGTCTCTGCCCGTGCATTGAAGGCTACTTCCTACTTTCTCTTCTAGACAAGATCACCTGACAAAATGGGAACATAGGGTTGTGGGGAGAAGAGAGGGTAGAAGGGGAAGATGAGGGGAGAAGGAAAAGGGCAAAGAGAACTTGAGGGAACAGGGTAGTCAAGATGGAGGAAGGACTGAGATGAGAGAAAGGAAAGAGATATCTTGACTGAGGGAGCCATTATAGGGTTAGCAGAAACCTGGCTCTAGAGAAATTCCCAGGAATCCACAAGGATGACCCCAGCTAAGACCATAAGCAATAGAGGAGAGGGTGCCCAAACTGGCTTTGCCCTAAAGTCCGACTGATGAATACCTTAAATATCACCATAGACTGATGGAACAGAGGCAGAGACCCACATCAGAGCACTGAACTGAGCTCCCAGAGCCCAGTTGAGGAGTAGGAGGAGTGAGCATATAAGCAAAGAGGTCAAGACCATGTTGGGTACACCCACTGAAACAGTCTAACTAAGCTAATGAGAGCTCACCAACACCAGCCGGACTGGGAAGGAACCAGCATAGGACCAAACTAGTCCCTCTAAATGTGTTTGACAGTTACATGGCTGGGGCAGACTGTGGGGCCACTGGCAGTGGCACCTGGATTTATTCCTACTGCTTATACTGGCTTATGGTAACCTATTCTCTTTCGATGGATACCTTGCTCAGTCCAAATATAGTAGAGAGGGCCTTAGACCTTCCTGAAAGCAATGTTCCTTACCCTCTCTGAGTAGTGGATGGAGGGGTGGGGGTAAGTGTAGAGAATGGGAGGAAGGGAGGGAGTGGGAACTTGGATTGGTATGTAAATGAAAAAAAGATAGTTTGTTTTCCTTATTAAAAAAATTATATAAAAAAGAATAGTAAATGTCACAAAGGAAAGGGACTGGACTAGAACAAAGATGGAACTGGGAACTGAGAAGCAGGTGTGTATTGATTAAAATCGAGAGCATATTTTTACAAGAACCAGTTATTCCACGATAGAATATTGCCCTCTGTCATCACAGACCTGGAAGTCTACTGAGAAGACGGAAGGCATGGTGGCTGCTGTGGTGTCTGTGTGAGTCTGGCAGTTGTGGCACAGAGCTATGGAATTATGGGCATCATGAGATATGATATATCCCAAGTTCCATGTGGGCATGGGAACAAATCAGGGAAAATCGCAGAAAAGAAGAGAAACCATGAGAGAAAGGAACACACAACAGATGAGGCATATTTATTTCTACAGCCACATTCTGGAAGAAACAAGAGAGTGGATTTCTGATTTCCCAATGTTAGTTGGCACAGATTTTGGTGCTAAGAAAGACTAAGCTATGCCCACATTTGTAAGATTGCAGAAGTGAAGTAAAAGCATCACAGAAACGACTGTGACAGTGAAGGAAGCCCCGGGGATGGCCAAATCCTGGGGAGTCACGGCATAGAAGTTGAGAAGCTAGTCAAGAGTTCATACATAAACTACAGGTTCAGTCAGCAGTTCACATGCTGAGTAAAGAAAGAGGCATGGTCACAGCACACTCTGACTCGCTAAGCTTCAGTCTTCTGGCTTCTACTGTTACCTGGAAATCTCTCACATTAACTGTCCAGGACCTAGATACACAGTCAATATCTCATTTAAAATCATTCAAGCAATAAGATTTTATCCAACCAGTTTTTAATAATTTTAAACAAATTCAGAATTTAGAGAAAAATACAACTCACATTTAAAAAGGATACTTTTTAACAATTATTTCATTGGGTCATAAGTCTTGAAATTTAAAGCATTTAGAATTAACCAAGTTATTTAAAATGTCAGTTATATGAATGTAAGTAAAAATTATAAATTTTAAGAAGAGATAGCCAGAACAAACAACAGCCGCTTTCACTTAGCTCAAGTCCTAAAACCCTGAATATATAGGACAATTGATTTAACTTTGGTGCCAATAATGAATTTTTGTATACAGAATCTCTTGAGAAGTGGTATGTGTTATTGCTCTTGTCATGCTCTCTGACCATAGCAGCAGCTTTGTAAGGTCAGAGTGTTGAAGAGAGGGACAACCTGCAATGGCGGGCCGACACTAAGTGGAGCTGGGGACAAGAAATGGCAGGCAACATCCAGAGACAAGCTGAATGGCTACTTGCTGGTTACCCTGGCTTGAATCAATTATTCATGAAAATTTGAGATGGTGAGAATCTCTATTTCTTAAATTTTCCAGGCCAAGTTCTCACAAGTTCTCAAGAGCCATGGCAAATGTATTTAATTAAATAATGCTCCAAAGCGGAACACATTTCTGTATCCGCTCCCGTCTCTGTTTCACTTAATGTAATTTTCACCTTTTAATAGCACCACTCAAGTGCTTTAAAGGCGGTTCCTCCTGGGTTTTGTGCATCTTGCTGCTGACCCAAGAAACTTCGGAAGCCTTCGGCTTTTAGTGGAGAACTGTGAAGCAATGACTTGCTCCTGACTCCTGAAGACTAGTTGAGAGAAACGGGACAACTCCAGCATTGATTCTTTCCTCTGCTGTGTTGAAAAGGGAGCAGAGCTTCTGAAAGGGATGAAAAGAGGCTTCCACAACCTCTCTCATTCCGTACAACCTCGCCATCTGTTCTGAGCCATGGACTGAGCGGCAAGCAAGCCTCGCCCTCCTCTAAGCTGTGCCTGCTGCTAGTGGAGCAGCATGGCTGTGCAGAGATAGTCCTAGTTTCTGTCCCCTCAGCTAGAGCCGCTACTAGGTGACACGACTAAGAACGACAGATTTGCCTAAGCCCAAAAAACCTCTGTGGATAGAGGCAGAAAGCCCAGTTCTTAAAATGGCCCAGCACTGGGTTTAGTCCTCTGCCTCTATTTTCTTGAATTAGCAGTTGTCTTTTAATAAGAGTTAGCCTACCACCACTCCCCATCATCCCCCAAATTGTGTGCGGGTTCCTGCCTTTTTCAGATCCTGAAAGAATTGAAATTTCCTAGTCTACTTACTGACTTTACACTGGCCTACGCAGGCTTATGTGGGTTCTCTGATGTCTCCAGAAGCTGGTCCTTACTCTAATATTTTTGCTATGTGGGAAAGCATTCTTTTAAAAATATTATTGTGTTGTGTTTAATGTACTAAGAAGCTTAAGGAGCTGATCAGAAATGCAGACTAGAGCACACAGAATATTTAGAGGATACCCTCATCAACCGTATGTCTCCACTCAATTTCACAGTACTTTCTGGAAAAATGCCTCTAAATGGGTGATCATATATCTTGTAGTAAGGACTCTAAATGGGTGACCATATATCATGTAGTAAGGAAATATATATGTAATATTATAGATACAGATACAAGTAAATATAAATATCTCTATCATGAAGGTAAAACCCATCATGGTATATATATTTATATATACTCATATATTCCCATTCCAATTGTGTATTTACTATATTATATATAAAAAACCTCCTTCGAGTCTTATGATAATGAAGACCAGTAACTCTAAATGATCTGTATCATTTCCCACAGTTTCAGAGGCTGTAATTTGGGGATTTCAAGCTACTTTCTACACACAGACAGATGCAAGCACAAAGCAACAAACACCAGATGCAATCTACACAATGCAATGCACTACTGCAGGAAGCTTCAAGGCGGAACCCAGACGGAACATGCAGGCACCTAAAGCCCCAGCTTAAGCCCCAGCTTTGCCCCTTACTGGGTGTGTAGATAGAAACAAACACAGTATCTCTGCTTTCCTGCTAGGTAACATGGCAATCTTGCAAAAAAAAAAAGCCTCCAAAGCTTTCATTGAAGCAATCCCTCTATGTTTGACATGAACCATTTCTGTGGTTTATCCTCATGGCCACATTCAGGCTCCGATCTCACCTAAGATGGTTCCAAGTAAACACCTTACATCCTTATTTTCCATTACGTCATCCTTATCCTCCTACATTTCCTAGCCATCTACAACAGCTGGTTCTCTCCTGATTCTTAAGGAGTAGAAACATTTCTCGAATATTACCCTTTGCTCTTTTAGTTGTGAGCCTCTTCATGTCTTCTTTCCCCACACCCACAGCTCCTCAGTTTGTCAACCCTCTGTTGATAGAAGACGTCGGCTTTTCGTGGAGAACTGTGAGGCAATGATTTGCTCCTGACTCCTGAGGACTAGTTGAAAGACATGGGACATTTCCCTAGGGCACTGCTAATGCAAGCACTCATCTCAGGAGAAATGTCTGCCTCTTCAATGTTTTGTCTCATTGTCCTGGTAAAACAGCTGACTTTTGATCAAATCTAAACTCTTGGCGTCATTCCTGGCCCTTGTTTCATCCCATCCATCTGGCAGATTGCACCTCACACAGTAATGAATCTGGTGGATGTCAAGTGGTTTGCATCTATAATCTCAGAACTCGAGAAACTGAGGCAGGAGGGTTGCTGTGAGCTTGAAGCTAGCCTGGGTTACATAGTGAGTTCAAAACCAATCTTGCCTAAAGTGAAACCCTATTGGGAGATGGGAGGGGGGACTAAGAGAAATCCACTTCCTCCTTCTTCCTTCCTACAATCTTAGCCCACATAATCTAGACCAAACACCTTTCTTTCTTGTCTTGATTAGCACAACAGTCCTATCATAAGTCTGCTATTGACTTTAGTCCTTCTCATTTCCACTTATTTTCCAAAGTATTAAAAAACAATCATTCAAAAATAAATCCATACTAAAAAAGCATAAACCTGATCAGGTCACAACTCCATCATCAGCCTTCACCTAAATTCTTTTCCTCTCATCTCTCTCTAAGTCAACACTTTATATCCTACTTTGTGCAAAACTTCAACTCCATTCAACCATTCCCTCTCTTATTTCTAGGTCCAAAGATGTGCTATGCTTTGGGCTTGTAACACACGCATGCACACACACACACACACACACACACAGAGCAGGGGGGTGGGAGAGAGAATGAGAAAAAGAGAGATCCTTGAAGCTTTTTGGTAGAATCACACACACGACTTCCTCTGGAAAGCTCTCTCTGATGCCCTCTCCCATGTGAGGACTTGGATTTGTCCCGTGTGAACATACATACAGTAAGTAGCCTTGCACTTTTCCCTGGGGCACTGCTAATGCAAGCAATCATCTCAGAAGAAATGTCTGCCTCTCCCCTAAGATCACAAATTTCACATGCAGAAGCCATACCTACATTGATCATGACTTAATCCCAAATATAATCCAGTAGGAAACTAAACACTCAGTCATAATTCATCATTTGCCCAGTTTTCTAAGCTTTATTTTAATTCCTAAACATGAAAGTCTAATACAAAACACAGTCTACCCTCACATAAAAAATAATTTCTCTACAAATTCTCAGAATGTTCAGATCCAGGAAGTTTGAGGTTGGAGAACTAAAATTATCTAGACCACAGCATCTGCAGTCTTGATAATTAAATGTTATTTATTTCTTCAAAGGTTAACATTTTTGAAATAATCTCTATGATAATTTCCAGGCCTCAGTTCTTCTTAGAGGGTAGAAAAATTTACAAATGAGAATGAACTAAATCTAGTGCCCTCGGTGAGTCCTTATCCCTCACCTATACTCTAGTTCAACCTCATCTCAGGTCAGGGAGGATCAAAAGACTTTCAAAATATCAGTAAGGACTTGAAAATGTCTGGCTGACAAAAGTATGTTGAATCTGCCAAACTAGAGCAGTTAGTAGAATTTTAATTTTTAAGGAAAATCAAGAATTTTATATTTCTTAATAAAATGTATGTTGGGTTATTGGCAGAAAAAGAAACATGACCACACAACTGGATTTAACCAAAAGGTTTCTAGTTGGTTGTCATACTTCCATTCTTCACCCTCTCACATGATTGGTGGCAAATTTGACCCGCAGGAACATCCAAGGAGAACACTGGATGCTAGTTACAGGAATCTTCGAACATTCTTTTCATCCTGATAACCAGGACCTCTGTGATGGTCAGTTTTGATTGATACCTTGACACAGTATAGAATAACCTAAGAAGGTAGTATCAATGAAAGATTATCTATGAAAGGTTGGCCTGTGGACAAGTCTGGATTGGGGGTGTCGTGGTTGCTTTAAGTGAGATGGTAAGACTTAACCACTATGGGTGTCATCATTCTCTAGGCCAGGTATCTTAGATTGTGCAAGAGTGCAGAAAGTGATTGAAGAATTGGACACAGACATTCATTCCACCTCTGCTCCTGACTATAGATATGACTTCCCCACAATGTTCTACTATAACCTCAAACTGAAAGTCAAATAAACCCTCCCCACCTCCAACCCCTAAAATATGATGTGGATAATAGCCAAATGCCCTACTACATGATAAAGAACATATATAAATAAATTAGACCAAAAGTATCAGTATAAGAACAATGACAACATTTGTTGTATTTTTCATAACACAAGGAACTTTAAAGTATAGCTAGACAGTCTTCATAGAAATAACCATGAGTTCTTAGACTAGAATTATCTAAAACAGTGATTCTCAACCTCCCTAATTCTGTGATCCTTTAATATTTTTCTTGATGTTGTGGTGACCCCCAACCATAAAATTATTTTGTTGTGACTTCATAATTGCAATTTTGCCACTGTTATGAACCATAATGTAAATATCTGATATGCAGGATATCTAATATGCAATTCCTATGAAAGGCTTGAGTCCCCCAAAGAGTTGTGACTCAAGAGTTGAGAACCACTGATCTAGAAAAAAAAAACATGGTTTGGGGAAAGATAAAGAGTTATATATACAAACATCTATTTCCATAAGTATAACTAGAGACTTTTTTCTGTCCTTCCTGGTCACAGTACAGGGATTTCTCTACTACCCGTGGGTTCCCACAGCTGTTTCTAAAGAATCACTAAGAAGCTTAATATTAATTATAAACTGTTTGACCCTTTAGCTTAGGCTTATTATTAACTAGCTCTTACTACTAAATTAACTAAATTAAACCCTTTTCAATCATCTATATTTTACTAGTAGTCTTGTGGCTTGCTACCTCACACCTTGCTTCCACAATGCTGATGTCTCCCTGATCCTGCCTTCTTTCTCCTTGTCTCTCTGCTTGGATTTCTTGCCTAGATATATTCTGTCCTGCCATAGGCCAAAGTTGCTTTACTCATTAACCAATAAAGGCAACACATATTCGCAGCATACAGAGAACATTCCACATCACATAAGTACAATGCAATCTTTTTTATGCTTTGTGTAATGGCTCATAAACATCTTGCTGTTATATAACATTAAAATTCATAATCAACTGAATGCAACCAACTGTAGCCATGGATACCACACGTCTCAGAAAACTTTGTATCTTGGTGCTTCCAAGCATTTAGTTCAATAGAATCATGATGAACAGGAAAAATATCTAAAAATTCATAGATCAGCTCAAGGATAATACTAACACTGATAAACTCACACCATCAGTTCCTCACTTACCTAGGTATTAACCCTGCAATGGAACACATCTTCTCTGAAGTCATCCTCAAAATAACACAATGAGGTTCCCAGTATCAGCAGTTCCATTGGGAAAAGGAGAAACTTGAGTTTACAGATGTGACATAACCTTCTCAGCACTAATATCAACTACACAATCAGGACCCTGGCCCTCCAGTTCATTTCTACTGGCCTCCCCATATGTAATATTAAGCCATTCAACAAAAAAGATTGGAAATATTTCCCTCCAGTTCAGGGGAAGAATCCAGGTTGAGAATGGAACAGCCTACCACGAAAGTGAATTATGTCAGGAAACTTCAGCTTTGCTCTAGAGTAGCAAACCAGACAGATGACCACTGTTAACAAAAGGGGTAACCACAGTAGAACATCAACAAATGAATGGCAATCACACACCTCACCCGGAAACCTAACCTTTCCCTTGATTTTGCAAAAGATGATGATTAAATGTTTTGCTCCAGGACAATAAGAAAAGCAGCTGTGCTGATGGGTGTAAACACTTAGTCAGCAGAGTGGGTAACAAAGAATTTGCCTGCTGAGAGCTGAATAGAGGGGGAAGGGACGGGTAGCAACTCAAAAGTCAGAAGGACTTAAGACCAGTACTTCTCAAAGACATGAAGGAGTGTAAAGTGTTAGGGAATGTCTGAGGATACTAAAAAGCACGATTTATTTATTTGTTTATTTGTTTAATAAATTCAATTAATACACATCCCAGCCACAGTTTCCTCTCCCTCCTCTCCTTCAAGTTCATTCCCCATCCCCTCTCTGTTCCCACACCCCCAATCCACTCCTCCTCTGCTTCCTTTTAGGAAAGGGCGGGTTTCCCATGAGTATCAACAGACCTTTCTAAAAAGCTACATCCACCAGTCCTTGCTAGGTGCTATGTTAATGGGGGATAATTTTTAGTTTCGTGTAAACTGAACTCTAAAGAAAGCCAAATAATAGTTGCTTAAATGTGCATTCAAGCAAGAGAGCTGTGGAAAACACTTAAATCAAAACCTCTTTATGCTCCCTCTTTACCATGGAAATATGGAGTGCTCTGAGTATTTGACAGCGCGCCCGAGTACCTGCCTTTCCGTCGGTGTTTTACACACAGGCAGAATCCCCTCGAGTGATGGAATGGTGTTCATTAAGGGTGATCAGCTCAAAGCTGGCAGAGGCTCAGAAAAGAAATAATAGAGTTCCTCACAGCACAGCCTGTTGATATAGAGAGGAGATTCGGATGATACCAAGAGGAAGGCTTCAAGGAGGAGGTGAGTGGAAAGGAGAGGAGCTGTTGCTTCAGCTCCACAGGGTCGGGGAGTGTGAATTAGAGAGCGGCTCGTATTCTCCTGCCAATTAAGTGCTTACTATTATGAGAGCTAAAAACTCTTCAAAATGAATAAATGGGTTAAAGAGAATGGGGATTACCATTTAAGTAGAGCATTCTAACTTTGCTTCAGATCTTGGGAATTCTGCAAAATCACAAAGGAGAGAATTAGCCGAACCAAACAGTTTAATGGGAAATTTATTTCAGAAGAGAAGCTGAGGAAAATTTCTGGAGTTAAGTAATGACATTTAGAATTAGAGACATGTGTGTACAGAGCAATGTCCACGGATAAAGTTAAGTAATAGGGATGGATGTTCAGAAAGACTTAGAAAAATCTGCAATGGAGACCTCAGGCACTTTGTACAGAGGAACAAAGAAAAATATAAGCTCTTTATAAGAAATAACTAGGATAGCAGAATTTGACCTAGATTGAATCAAAACATTACTTACACACACTGAGTACCTGCCAGTAGAGGAACACATGTATATACATGTATTCACATATAAGTTCATATACACATATATGCACAAATATACACATGCACACACAGGCATCTCCATGTATACACACATACACACTCCTCCCTACCTTAGAAATCATCCCAAGAGCATTCCTTTTTTAGTATAATTAAAACATACAATGTTGCTCAATACCTGTTACAGATTTGTGCATATTATGGATTGAAAAGAAAAATTAATATTAACTGGCATGTCACTTCACTGCAATGTATGTTTCATGAAGTCAGAAAAAATGGTGATTATTAGAAAAAAAGCACTATTAAAAGGTATAGTTTCTAATTACACTCCACACCAAACACGCTCTTCTATGGGGGGAAACCTGGATTCTCAGCCCATGCTCTCAGAAAAAGAAAAGTTTTCATAAAGTCTGAAATTTAAAATATCTCCCAGAAATTGAATTACAAACCAAAATATTTTCTCAGAATATAAATGCTTTTTAAGCATTGTAAAGGATCTCCTTTTTATAAAAAAATATAAAATAGAAACTTTCCAATTATAAAATATCCTCAGAAAACCACAATTATGCCTTTAATTCTTTGCTAATTTAAGGATTTTTTAACAAGCTTAAGTGGCTAGAGCTGTCTTTTTTTTCATTTGAATTTCATAATTTCATAAGAAAGAGTCACAAGGCACAATCCCTCACTAGACTAGACTCCCTGTGGCCTATTTATTCGCAATGCTTCATTTCGTATGGATTTCTTCTTTTTTATTACTTCCAGAAAGGATTTTCTCAAATAAGTTAGCAACTCAGGGGCCACAGATTTGAATTGCAAGCTTTCAAATCACAAGACCACACCTGCCACCTACCCCGTATCTTCTAGAAGCACCGAAGAAAACAGAAAAGCTCAAACTCCACATGACACAGGAACCAACTCTGTGTGTGCCACAAGCAGGAGGTCTACAGAGGTCAAGGTTAAAGTTCATGGGATAATCTAGAAACGGTTCTCAGCTGGGATCCCATTTATTAAACCTGAGAATACACCCTCTAATTAGAATGCAATTTCCAAAGCAGCCACTCCCTTGACTTTCCTGGGCTAAGTTTCATTCTCAGCAAAGAAAAGTAAAAACAGCCCTCTTCACATTTCCAGATAACAGTCCATTATAAATTATGCCTTAAATAGCCAATGAGGAAGGCGGCCGACATCCTGGGCAATAAAGACAACTCGTGAGCCATCAGCCCTCAGGAACCACCCTCAAGAACAGATAAAGAGAACTCAGATGCTACAGTCACTCTCTGCACTTTTGACTTCTGCAGCTGAGGTAGCCCATGGAAGATTGGAAAAACGAGTGGGTTGTGGTTTGAAACCGTTCCCACACCCCAGCCGCCCTCTTTTTTTTTTCCTGATGACCTCTCCATCCAGCCACCCCAGCACCGCAGTGAGATGTCTCACAGCAGTTCTGTGGGAGCCAGCTGTCCTGTTCTGCGGTGCTCAGGGAGCCACACAGGACTCCTGGAACAGGACCGAGCCAGAGCTGACTCACAGCAGCTGCTCCCTTCCAGCCCCACAGTGTTCTTTCTGATCCACAGTCTCCCTTTCCAAGGCCTATTGTTATTACAAAAGACTTGCTGAGCCGCCAAAATGTGCTGAACAGAAAAGCAAGAAGAAAACACCCTCCTCACCTAATGTGGGAAGCAGACTTTGAATCAGGCAGAAATGGCTGAGGACTCTACAGTGGAAGGCCAAGAAGGGAAGGCAGACAAGACAGCTACATGGAGTTCAAAATCAGCATGGACCAGCAGATACTACCACCAAAGCAAACTTCTCGATGCTGTCGTGTTTAAATGGAGTCGTGTTTAAAATGCTATACGTTATTCCACTTTAAATGCTTATTATACATCCAGCCAGACACCCTTCGTCTAGAAAAGTGTGACTGGGAAAAGAGCAGAAATAAGAGGTTTTGGAAATGTTAATCCTCATCCAGGGTCAGATGTTCACCCCCAAGTATTTGGAAATGCTTACCAGCTTGGGTTTCCAGTGGCATCACAGGCTATGGCCATTATTTTCACATATATCTATTTATCTGCCAAAGGTCCCAGCAGCACTCTCATAGGAGATGACAGATCTCCAGATCTCTACATTCTTTGTGTGAACATTATTAGCAACCTAAACATTTGTTCCCAGATGCTCCCGTGTCCCATGGCACACACCGCATCATTATCTCAGTAAGGAAACTATTTCCTGCAGTATGTCGACGTTACCAGAAGAAACAATGGAAAGAGTACTTCACTTTAAATTCTGCCTTTCTTAACAGTATGAATTCTGTGTCTAAAATGAGCTCTACCAAGTTGCAAACAACTTTGACCCCTTAATTCTCAAAATCCTTATGCAACACTGTATTTCGGGTTTTGTCTTTAGTGATCTTGTGTGGGCTTTGGGAAAGAAGATTAGAGAAATCAAGCAATTAAATGGAACACTTACAATTCTGTTTCTACATAAAGAGAAAAAAAAGTGGGGGACTACACACGTCCTCAATAAGTCGAGTTTGAATTCTCTCCTATGTTCCTTAGTACAAAGTCTAATTGCTAGGAAATCTCAGGCAAAATATGCCAGCATCTCACCAGACTTTCTGTTTCACGTTTAAAAAGTTGGTATTTCAATAAAAAATGGTCAATATATGTTGAAGGATAACTGTTTACTTGAAATAGTGACTGTTTGAATTTTTGGAAACGGCTATATAAATCCTGTTTGTCATTAGTTTCTGAGTGTCCTTCCTTCCTATTCCCTTCCCCAAGAGAAAAGTATCTCAACTATAAAGTTAAATGAACAAAAACTCATTTTAAGAGCTTTTTTTTAAAAAAAAGACACCTATAAATGTCCTTCAACAAGATTTTTTACTATTATTGTTAATTTTCTGCCAAGTTGATCTTTTTTTAGTATTCCATGAGGGCTGGACATTGAGCATTCTAGAGAAGAAATGAAAGTCAAAAATTTTGAAGAAAAAAATTTAAAAGAAAGAATCTATATTATGAATTGATGAATTGTCTAGGTGTATTAAATTTAAATTAGATAGTACAGCACCTGAATCTGAGAAATGTGTTCTCTGTCCACTCTATCATACTAATCACAAGATGCAATGAGCCATGAACAAGAATTCAAAAGATTTCCTGCTATGCTTTTTCAGCTGTGTCCCCTTATGCTCACTCGTTTGCTAAATCCCTTTCATGGCAAGTTCAGTTTGAACAATATAGGGGGACTCAGGGGCTGGGCATAAGTTCCAGAAGATCTAAAGCAAAACCTCACGTAAAAGTCACATTCTGAGCACCACTCAGACAGAATATCCCAGCATTTCAAGACAGTCTCAGAGTAAATACATACACCAATGCTTTGTAAATGCTCTATGAAAGAACCTGGGGAGGGCATCAAAAAGACACAAATAGCATTACAAAACAGGTTTGGTAGCACTTGCCAAATGAACAGAGACCACAAGAGCATTGTCCTTTAGATCTGATTTTGTTTTCTTAGTTTCACAGTCCAACATGTTACTTAAAGATACCCGATTTTGGCTGAGTCCACACTGAAGAGCTAACTTTGACTAATCTAACAGTAGAGTTTAACATTTACAGGTCAGTTCTTCTATTCTAAAGAAAGGATGGGAGTTTATGGAGTATTTACATCCTAGTTTTAGCTCTGATATTTTAGCACCAATGAAAACACTTTCAGATTAATAGACGTGTAGCAAAATTACTTGGGAAGGTAACTGAAAGTATATCATTGTCATACCCCTCAATCACTCAAATTTTCTCTTAAAAAATACTTACTTCTGACGAGTTCCCCATCTGCAGGATTTCCCCAGATGGACTGGTCCCGCATCAGTCCATACTTGGAGTGACTACTGCTAGCTTGATTCATATCTTTCTCACTATTGTCTTCATTACATTTGTCTGAAAAAGAGATTAAACATTTATTGTTATTTGATGAATGATATATATATGTGGTCATATGTTTTTTGCTTTTAGTTTTTGGTTTTTGTTTGTTTGTTTGTACGTTTGAGAAAGTATCTCATAAAACAAAGGCTTGGAACACATGATGTGGTTGAAGAGGACCTTGAATGGTCCTATCACTGCCTCCCAATTGCTGGAATCACAGGTATGCACCACCAAATATGGCTTACATTTTTCCTACTGCTTCCAAGTCGGTCATAGCTTAAGGTAATAGAATTATATATCATTATTGACTGTTACATGTGTTATTGGCTCAATAACATTTGTTGAATACTTACTATCTTTTCATCATTAAAGAAAGGGGCTCACAATAAAATAAAATCTATCAAGACTGTGGTAAGTGGTCTGTCATCATAGAGAAATGTAGAAAGGTTACATCAAGGATGAGGGTGAATGAGTCCATACAGATAGGGGGCAGGTGAGGCAGAAAAAGCATCAAAGGAGAAGAGACTACAAATGATTGATGGAGATGAAAGCCCGACCACAGCTGAATGGGGGAGTGACTGGACAGTCAGGATACAGGAAACCAGTTCAGAGTTCTCTCTGTAGAAACTGAAGGAAAAGTCAAAGAGTGCACGATGCATTCTCAGAGATGGAAGTATTAAGGATGAGAGGTTGATGTGTAGGATTATGAGTTCTTAGGTGGAAAGATAACATGTAAGGAAATGGAATGTCTTGTTGGGAGCATAAGTCAAACAACACACAACCTATAACACAAGGTAGGCTGCATGCTATGAAAGGTCCAGAGCACCAAAGGGGCTCAAAAGAAAGGGGGGAAAAACTCATCAGGATTCAAAGATGAAGAAAGACACTTTAGAGAAAGGAGCACATTGGATGGTTGCTAAAAGATTAGAAGAACTTCAAAAGTCACATGAGAGAAAGGTGGAAGAGCAGCATGGGAAAACTCCAAAAGCAGAAGCTTGGACAAAGGTCCCAGATCCAGGCTATGAAGTGCTTTCAGAGGGACAGGAGGCAACACTGTAAAGTTCTCATGCAATCATAATGTGGATATTTGAATGCCAGCATGGGAAATCTAGACTTAAATAAAAAACAAGATGAGCAAATCAAAGTAAATATTGAGCTTTGGGAAATGCCTAAGCAAAGCTACATATTAAGGAAAGTAGTAAGCAGGTACATTTGTGTTTCTCAATCCTCATTGGCTGGAGAACAATTCTGAAAAAGCAGATTCCTAGGCCCCAATGAATAATTCTATTTCATTTGAGAGATAAGGAGCCATCCTCGGGGTGATCCATTCTTCCTATGCCCTTTAAGTATTCACTTAATATCTGAGGAGGGGGATAAGAAGAGAATGAAGACGAAGAGAAGGAGAACAAAGGGGGAAGACAGAGACAGAGACCAAGACTATTCCATTTGAATGTTTACTGCCCTCATAGGGTCATGTGCGTGAAGATGGGAGCAGATGGAACTACTTGAAAAGGTTCTGGAAATGTTATGAAAGGTTATGAGGTCGAGCCTCGATGGAGGAAATGGGTAACTTGAGGCTTCACAGCATGCCCCACCTACCATTCCCCTGGAGTGCAGACAAAATGTAACTAGGCAGCTTCCTGTTTCTGCTGCTGCACCTTCTCTGCCTGCTGTCATGCCATGCGGGACTGTATTTCTCCGAAATAGACCTTTTCTCCCTAAAATATCTTTTTTTTAAAAATATTTATTTATTTATTTATTTATTACGTATACAATATTCTGT
>LOJH01038826.1:0-14970 GCA_001685095.1 Ellobius talpinus | reverse complement strand
ATGAATGTCCAGCATTAGAAACTGAAGAGATGTCATCACTACAGATCTCATGAACAGAAAAAGATTGTATAGTAACAGCCTAAGAAATTATGTGTCAATAAATTTAGCAGCTTGCGTGAAATAGAAAGATTCTTTGCAAAAACACAACCCAGTACATGAAAACGGTAAATCTAAATAGCATTTGATATATTGGTTCTAAAAATTGAATTTAAAAATAACTCTTAGCATAAAGGAAAGAGTAGCTCTAAGTAGCTTTCGAGTGAATTTTCTCAAAATTTTAAGATAGAGAGAATATCCTACTCATGGTGCATATAATGAGGGAGACACTCCCCATTCATTTCCTGGGGTCAGGATATTCCCAAGACTAAATCTGACACATTTCTAGTAAAGGAAAAGATTAGCTGGTGACATTCATAAGCTTCATATATTTTGAGACATAGTCCCAGTACATAGCCATGGCTGGCTTTGAACTCACTATGTAGATCAGGCTGGCCTCAAACCTGTAGAGAGAGATATGCCTGCTTCTGCCTCCTGAGTGATGGAATTAAAAGCATGTGCCATCACACCTGGCACCAGTAATGTTTAAACTAATTAATTAATTTCACGTGCATGAATATTTTCCTTGCATGTGTGCGTCTGGTCTGTGGAGGTGGGAATATGGTGTCCTATCCCCCAGAAATGGAGTGACAGATGAGCCACCATGTGGATGCTGGGGACCAAACCTGGGCCTCCTGTAAGATAAACAAATGCTCTTAACTGCTGTGCCATCTCTCCTACCCTGACCAGTAATATTTTAAAAGATAACACATCAACAAGTGGGATTCCTCCTCCCCAAAATACAAAGCTAATTGAACATTCAAAAACGAATGTGGTTGGGATGGAGCTCAATGGTAGGAGGCGCACACTCAGCTTGTGTGCGGGCGTCACGCTCAGCTTCTGTGCGGGTGCCACGCTCAGCTAGTGTGCGGGCGTCACGCTCAGCTTGTGTGCGGGCGTCACGCTCAGCTTGTGTGCGGGGATCATGCTCAGCTTGTGTGCGGGCGTGGGTTTGATCTTCATAAGGCAACGTTCCACGTAACAAGACAAAGCAGGAAAAATATTTAGTCTTCTTAGTAAATATAGGAAATGTATTTGATAAGACACAACTCCTACTTGTGAGAGAAATATTTTAAAGCAACTTTAAAATGAAAATAACGAGATTTTTTTTATTTGATAAAAGGCATCTGTTAGAAATCAAAGGTCAAATCATACTTGTGGGTGACACACTGAGATTCTTTTTCCCCAAATGACTGGGAAGGAGGCAAGGAGAGTGATTCTTACTGCTTCTAGGCAGCTGATGCCCAGGACCAGTGTGGGGAAAGAAAGGAAGATAAAGAATTAAAGCTGCAAAAACAGGAAAGGAAGAAAACGACTCTTATACCCAGAAGACATAATTATAAACATAGGAAATTATTTTTAAGATTTATTTATTTATTTATTGCTTTTCAAATTTTATTTTTAAGATTACAATGGTATCATTTCTCCCTTCCCTTTCCTCCCATACACCCCTCCTTGGTCTTTTCAAATTCCTGTACTTTTTTCTCATTAATTGTTGTTACATGCATACATGTCTATACATGTTTATTCCTAAATATAACCAGCTAGTCTTTATGTTACTGTATATGTGTCTTCAGACTGATCATTTGGCCCTGGGTAACTAATTGGAGTGCTCTTCCTTGGGGAAGACTCTCTCCCACTCTTAGCGTTCCTTAGCTGCCTATACTTCTCTCCGTAAGGTGGAGGCCTCATGGGCTGTTTTTATTTTTAAGTGTATGAGTTAAGTGTATGGGTGTCTGTGTGCTGTGTGAGTGCAGTGCCAGAAAGGCCAGAGAGGAGTCAGATCCCTGAGTTACAGACGGTTGTGAGTCACCATGTGGGTGCTGGGAACTGAACTCAGGTTAAGAGCAATGGATGCTCTTAACCACGGAGCCATCTCTCCAGCCTCCCACAGGTTTCTTAAGAAAAATTTGGTCAGTTACTCTTAAAGTATATGAAAATAGTAAGACCTAGAAGGGCTAGTCTCAAAAATAATTAGGTGTCGTTTGAGGTGCTTAAAAACATAGACCCACAAAAAAGGCCTGTAAAATTTTTTTTGCTAGGGCCGAATAGCTGTCTGTCAACCGGAGAGTGGATACCAAGCTGCCTTCCACTCAATGGGATGCAACTCAGAGATGAAAGGAAGGAACAACTGAGACACACACAACAGGCATGAGCCCGACAACAAACAAGCCCAGGCAGGAACGTTCTTTACGACTTCAAGCCCAGGCAGGGCAGATCTATGACAGAAACAGTGGCGAGGACGTTACTGGATCAGGAGTGGGAGCCTGAGTGGAAACTGTGGGAGCCTGAGTGGAAACTGTGGGAGCTGACCACGTTCTAGATGCTGATTTGAGAGATCGCTGCATAGGTGTCTCCAATTGCCCAAATTCGTCCGATCATTCATTTCATTCTGTGTATCTTAACCCTGTCTAACTGAGGGCAAAGAAAGGAGGGAGAGGAGAGAGGACGGAAGAAGAAATATAGAGAAATGCAGCCGGAGGTGAGAGATGTATGGAGCTTGTTCCCAACCTGCTTCGAATCAACGAAGTATAAAAAAACCCATTTTGAGACAATCAAGAAAAATGGATGAGGAGCCAGGTGAGAGGTGAGGACTAATCGCTGCTGTTTCCGCTGGGCTAGGAGATGATTCTGTTGTTATTTGTTAGTAATATGTATGGATGCATTG
Source organism: Ellobius talpinus (assembly GCA_001685095.1). Classification (NCBI taxonomy): domain Eukaryota; kingdom Metazoa; phylum Chordata; class Mammalia; order Rodentia; family Cricetidae; genus Ellobius; species Ellobius talpinus. The sequence continues at coordinate 12,206 of LOJH01038826.1, read as the reverse complement.
GGGTGAGCTGATAAGATGCTCAGGATTGGCTTTAAATTGTTTCAGAGAAACAAGTAGGAAGGGATGATGGGAAGGAGGGGCACAGGGCATCTCTATAGTCTCCCGTTAAAATGTTTAAAGATACATTTTTAAATAAAAAAAATAACTACAGTTTAGGTCACATGACTCCTCTACCCGAAAGAATCCCTCTGAGTCTTTTCTCTCACAACAAAACCCAAGCTTTTTTTTTTTGCATTTACATAGAAATCTATTAACAGGTCATGAAATCAATCTAGTGGATAAGATTAGCATTTTTATTATATGAACAAGGAGAAAATGACTCAAAAGAGAAGAAAAATAATTCTAGAGAGTATTTAGACATAATAAAGATATATGTTGCCATCCAGAGTTATTGGAGTGAGTGTACGTGTGTGTGTGTGCGCGTGTGTGTGCAGATGCGCATGTACTGTGTATATGGGTATGTTGTGTGCATATGGGGTGTGAGCATGTGTGTTGTGTTTATGTGTCTATGTACCTAGTATGTATGTGTGTATAATATGTTCAAAGTGTATGTATATGTGTTTGTCTATACTGCACATGTATGCTGTCGTATTGTCTGTATGCATGTGGATTGTATACCTACCTGTATGATATGGGTGTGGTATGTATTGTATCACATGTCTCTAGTGTGGTGTGTGTACGTGTGATTGCCTATATAGAATGGGTATAAGGTGTGATATGAAGTGAAGAGGCTGTTCGCACGTGTGAATCATGTAGTATGTAATCTATTACATGTCTATGCTATGCCGTGTGCAAGAATGGTGAATGTGTGCTATGTGTCAGTGTGATACATGTGTATGTATGTGATTCATACGGAGAGTATTGGGCATGGACATATTTGTGTGTGGTCGGGTATTTGTCATGTACACAGAGCATTGACAGCCGAGTGATGGAACACTGGCTGAAAGAGGACCTAGGAAGCTGCTGTTATGGCACTCTGCGTATTTCCATCTAAGTGACGCTTCGTGGAAACATTGTAAGAGTTTTCATCTGGATGATGGTTGTACCCATGGAATGGAAATATTTGTCAAAACTCACCAAGCTATGCACTTAAAATTCAGGCATTTAAAAATGTTTTTGTTTGCTTATTGTGTGTGTGTGTGCGCGCGCGCGCGCGCGCGCATGCGTGTGTGTGTGTGTGAGTGTGTGTGTGTGTGTGGTGGGGAAGGTGGCAATCGCATGCTATCGTTCTCAGGTGGCTGTCAGAGGACAACTAGCTGGATGGAGTTGGTTCTCTCTATCATGTCTGCTCCCGGGGACTGAACATCAGCTTGGTGACAAGTGCTTTTATCGACTGAGTCACGTTGCTGGCCCAAGATAAAAGTATTTTACCGTATGTAAAATGCATCTCACCTTCCTGATTTCGTGGAGGAACCCCAAGTTCTGAAAACTGAGTAGAAACCAGTCTTGCGAAGCAGAGAACACAGCAAATTATCTTTGGGGGGAATCCATAGAGTGGGGGAAAGCTCCCAAGGATGGAGGAGTAGAGTGTGTTCGATGTTCACGGGAAGTGAGGAGAGGGGGCTGGGGTGTAAGCTGGGGATCCATCCTGCTAGAGCAGGGGGGCCAGATGGAAAGAAGTGTGGGGGCAACGGGGTCAAATGCAGTGAGAATGGCTTGGAGAGCAAGAGGTGGGACTGTGAGAGCTTCCGGGAGCCTGTCCCAGCCAATGAGTTAGAGAGAGGAACCTGTCCCAGCCAATGAGTTAGAGAGAGGAACCTGCCCCAGCCAATGATGAGTTAGAGAGAGAGGGAGCTGGGGCTGGAGGTGTGGAGGAGGAAGAGAAGATGTTCCCATACTGTAGGGACAGAGTTGGGCTCAGAAATTCACCATTTAAGGACCACCAGTGGTAGTGATTTTGTCATCTGGGTGGACTCAGTGAGGCGGTTCTGGTAGCCTTGCCAGTGATCTCTGGCAGGAGGGATTCCCCCCACCCCCATCAACCACCCCTTTCTCAGAATAGCTGGGCTTCACATACAGTAGTGTAGCCTTAGGGAATAGAGCAGCCGCAGTGGGCTTTCCTTCAGCGTGGCCTGGGTGTGGTCACCCTGGATTGGCATTGCACTGACTGTAGCGCGGCTTGTGGGTCACAGCAGGTCACACAGCTAGACGAGTCAAGCGGCCAATGCACAGGGCACTATGTTAGTCACTGTTCTTCTCATTGTAACACTGTAACAAAATACTTGACAAAAGCATCTTCAAGGCTTACTTGTCTCCCTGTCTGTGAGGAAGGGAACCGTGGCAGGAGCATGAGGTGACTGGTCCCATTGTGTCCCCAGTCAGGGACGAATGCTGGTGCTCTGTGGTGTTCCCCCTCCCCTCCCGGAACCCCAGATTTCAGGATGGTGCTGCCCATGTTCGGGGTGGGCCTTTCCTTATATGTCTCTGGAAACAACTTCAGTGGCTCACCCTGAGGTGTATTTCCTAGGTGATTTTGAACCCCGTCAAGTTGTCAATGAAGATTACTATCAGTCATTAATGTATGGGTCATTGCAGCTGCTTACTGTGACCTTCAAAAGGTCATTTCATCTTTGCAAGCCTCAGTTTTCCATTTTTAGAATGCGGTGCTACTAACAGTTTTCTCGGTGTCCTTGTTTACACAGGGAAGGGAAGGCGTGGCACTTAGACCGGCAGGCACCAAGGAGTGGTGCGGGACAATTCTATATTCTGTCAATTATATTTTAAATAAATGCTGATTGGCTGGTAGCCAGGCAGGAAGTATAGGCAGGAAAACCAGACAGGAAATAGAGATGGGGCAATGAGAACAGGAGTATTCTGGGAAGAAGGAAGCTCTTCCCCCAGTCCTGCCCAGACCACGGAAGAAGCAGGATGTGACCTGCCCCGCTAAAAAAGGTACTGAGCCATGTGGTTAACATAGATAAGAATAATGGGTTAATATACGTTATAAGAGCTAATATGAGGCCTGAGCTAATGGGCCAATCAGTTTATAACCTAATTTAGATTCTCTGTGTGATTTTCTCTGGGACTAAACTGCTGGGGGACCAGGCAGAACAGAAACCCAAACAAGCAGACCTCATGTTACAGAGGAATCCCGTCACTTCTGCTGTTGTCTCTGCAGAGATGTTTACTGGGTCCTTGTACTGCACCGAGGGTCTCTCCTGGCCTTATTAATCATGGGTAGGACTTGCTCCATCCACATAGTGTTGGGGGTAGTGAGCAGGGTGAGGTCTCTAGACCTCCATCGGCATCCACTGCTCTATTAGGTTTCCATTGCTTTGCTAAATCCCATGACCAGAAGCAACTTGGGGTTTATTTTCTTACAACTCTCAGGTCACACTCCATCACCAAAGGAATTTAGGGCAGGAATTCAAGGTAGGACCTTGAAGGCAGGAACTAAAGCAGAGGCAATGGTGGAAGATTGCTTGCTTGTTCCTCACGGTTTGGTCAGCCCGCTTTATTATATAACCCAGAATCACCTGACCGGGGGTGGTGTCACCCAGGGTGGGCTGGGCAATCATTAATCAAGGAAGTGCCCCATAGGCTTGCAGAAAGGTCAGTCTCATGGAGGCATCGTCTCAATTAAGATTCCCTCTTCTTAGGTGTGTCCAGGTTTGCGTCGAGTTGAAAAACAAAACATCAAGGACTAATGCCCAACCAGAGAAGGCCATGAGAGAAGGTCCTTGGCCATGAGAGAGGGAAGAAGCCAGTACGAAGTGGGTATCCCAACAATTCCGTGTGTGTGTGTGTGTGTGTGTTCATGTGTATGCGTGTGGAGGCCAGAGGACAATCCTGGCCCCTGCTCTTCAGGTGTCATCTACCCGGAACTTCCTAAGTAAGGCTGGGCTGCTTGGCCTCAAGTCCCAGGCATCGGCTTCTCTCCACCTTGTCAGCACTGAGATTGTAAATGTGCACCCCACGTGTGTCTTAAAAGAGAAGTGAGCCCTAGGGGATCAAACTCAGGTCCCCATGCTTTCAAAAGAGGCGCTTGACTGACTGAGCTATCACCCTGGCCCCCCTTGTTTTCTTTTTGCCAGTTAAGTATGGGTCAGTTGTTTACATGCATGATTGTTACCATGCCAACCCAGAGAGCATGTTGGAGTCTCAGCACTGTGTTACCCTGCCTGTTACCTTGCTCCAGGAAGCTGCTCTGCCAGCTGCCTCTCTGGTCCCTGTCCCCTGGGTTGCCTGTCTCCTGGGGGGGTGGTCTCCCTCCCACCAGTCCCACCCCCAGGTACTCATCTTTGCAATGCTTATTTCCTGCCCACCAGGCCTTGAAGAAAGCAGGCTAGGAAGCTCCTTAGATTCCCCTCCCTCCAGCCTCCATAGGCCTGGCATCTGTCAGCTGAGAAGTTACTATGGATTCGCGAGCACTTGAAAATGAACATATTTTATCCATCACAGCCAGCACAGGGTGTGCGGCTGCAGATAGCCGAGGGATGTGTAATTGACTCTGACTCGGGCCGTATTTGGCACCCTGCATGGAGTCAGAGGATGTGGCCGCATCACCTCTTCTTTGTTGTAATTCTGGGGTGACAGTTGGCTCTGTTTACAGGTTGGTACCCTGAAGTTCCTGCTGCCCAAAGTGGTATTCTTCCACACTATCAGCTTCGAGCTTTCTAGAATGTGAGGCCTCAGGACCACCCCAGACCTGCTGGGTGGGATACAGACGTCAAGAAGATCCCTCTAAGATCCGTATACACATTAAACTCTTGGAATGCTTCTTGAGTAGAGATATTGGGGTCGCCTACAATCAGCCAAGTGCACAGGCTTGAATGGAGATAGTGGAGGTCACCTGCCATGTGTCAATCAAACTAACAGGCTCAAGAACTGGCAGCGTGTGCACGACCCCCGGCTCTTGAACCTTGCAGCATTGTGGAGAGGGTTCCTCTTCAGGCGTCAGGCCCTGGTGCTTGTAGTTCAGCTGCCTTAGAGGGGAGCCAGGCATGGAGCCTGTGCCCTGGCACCTGGCCCTGTGTGCACCTGGGTCCTGTGTGGCGAGGATAGGCATGCCAATGAACCTGTGACTGTGAGGCTCTCAAGGAAGCAACAGACCCAGACTGGAGCTATAGTTCACATGGAAGAGAGCTTAACTAGCCTGGCAGGGAACCCTGAGCTCAATTCCCAGCCCCATAAGTACCACGTGCCCTGGTTTGCTCTCTGTTGCTGAGAAAAAGACCATGACCAAAAGTAACTTGGGGAGGAAAGGGTTTGTTTGGCTTACACTTCAAGGTCGCAGTCTATCATTGAGGGAAGTCAGGGCAGGAGCTCAAGCAGGAACCTGGAGGCAGGAACTGAAGCAGATATTATGGAGGAATGATGCTTACTGGCTTGTTCCCGTGACTACCTCTCACAGTGGGTGGGGCCTTCCCACATCAATTGTTCATCAAGAAAATGCCCCATAGACTTGCCTACCTGCTGATCTGTAGGGGGCATTTAAATTAGATTTAGGTTCTCTCTTCTCAGATGACTCTAACTTGTCAAGATGACAAAGAACCTAAACAGCACACTGTGTGTGTGTCACCTTCCTGAAATTCTAATACTCAGGAGTGGAGGCTGAAGGACCAGAAGTTCAAGGTCATTCTTCTGTACACAGTGAGTTTAAGGCTATCCTAGGTCCCGTGAAACCCTGTATCAAGGATAAGGGGGAGGAGGGAAGAGGCAAGGGGAGGAGAGGGAGAATAGGTGAAGGGGGAGAGGGGAGGGGAAGCCCTACCCTTTTTATTACTTAGCAGCAGTTCCCTTTGGGTTTCCCTGCAGCCCTGATTGACGCTGAGCACACAGTAGCGCCCAGGTTGGAGCCTGGCCTTTGCTAGGAATTCAGGGAGGCATCCCTGAGGAAGTGCAGGAAAAGGATGAAATAGAAGAGAGGAATGGGGTGGAAGCTGGAAGAACACTTCAGCAGAGTGTGTGAAACGAGAAGGAAGAGTGTGCTGAGCCTCAGAACCCCTCATGGGACTCGGCACCCGAGGGCCACCTCTGGCTCTGGTGGAGGCAAATGTGCTGAAGCCAGGGCAGATAACAGGGTGGGGGCAGGTGAAGGAGGAGTCAGGCAAGTCCCGACTTTGGAACAGTTCCCTGGGGAAGGATATGACGCCAGGGGAGAGTTAGCTTTGCTTATTCTTTGTAGCTGAGGAGGACACTTTAGATCTCATTGTGTGACCTTGGCACTCTGTTCATTGTCTCCGAAGCCAGTTTTTTGTCCTCTGTAAGTTGAGGACAGCTGTAGCCACAAACAACCCCCAAGCCCTGGGCACATTGGATGTACTGGGAGTCCTCTTCCAGGATGGAAAGCTTGCACCTGGAGGGAGACCCTGGTTAGAACGCTCTGTGCCGAGTCCACCTGCTGAGCCCCAGAAAGGAAAGGACGGCAGCTCTGAAGAGCACGAGATCAGGGGAGGACTCGCTGACATTCAGCAAGAAGCCAAGGTCACGAGGACCAGGGTTAAGGCGACCATTCCCAGGCCTCCCCTGGGGCCTCAGGGATCTCTGCTCAGAATCCATGGCAAGTAGACAGCATGTGTGGTTCCCAGGGCCTGAAGATATCCCTGCCTGATCTGAGGCTGATCAGTCAAACTGAGCCAGAAACCCAGGCATGGCCAGTAGCAAGGGGGAGGCAGCCTTTGGCTCCTTAGCCGGCATAGCTAGGTCTTCTGAGTGACCTGGGTACAGGAGCCGTGAGATCCAAGTTCCGTTTCCCCAACACCTCCAAGGACAGAGAGATTCTCTCTGGTAATAGTCACGTTGCTGGGAGCGAGGGAGGAGACTTCTGCAAAGCCACCTTCCAGGAAAGACAGAACACAACCGTGTTCCCATCATTCCAGTGAGATTAACAGCCACAGATTAGGTTCCTGCTGTGCGCCTTGCGCCCTGTGGCGGCCATTAGTTACAATGCCGAAGGAAGTAGACATGAATCTTCACTCGGTGGAGTTTCCATCGTAGCAGAGGGAGATACCACAGACAAATGAAAATACATACGATATTATCCGAAAATATGAACTTGTGAGGAAAACTCAAAAGAGTCTGATTTGCTGTTATGAAGGAAGGGGAATGGAATGCTCCGGAGCAGGGAGTAGATGGGCACAAAGAGACCTGAGAGAGGTGAAGGGGTGAGCTCTATGGACATTTGGGGTGAGGCCATTCCCCCAAAGAGGAGACCCATCAAAGGGATTTCCATCACATTAGACTTAACTTAAAAGCTCAGATCCCTAAGCAAAGGAATCCCACAGTGCAGCTGGGGGCTTGTGACAACTGAGCTGCCTCAGTTGGTGAAGGTTTGTAGACTTAGAAGGTGCAGAGGGCACTGTGGCAGGGAGGACAGGGAGACTCATGTGACAGCCTACCTTAAGAGGGCATCAACATCACCGCCTCTCAGAAGCCCTCCAAAGCACGCAAGGCTCTCTCCGCACTTGGGGCCCACCAATGACATCACTTGGCACTTGTCTGTCTGTCTGTCTTCCCCTCTTTACTTTTATAGCCATCTACTCCTGGAGCTGCGCCCTCCCCTCGGGGTTGGCTACACGGTATATTTAATATGCCCAGGGCTCAGCACAGGGCTGCCTCTTAGAGAGAGGGTCTGGAAGGAAGGTTGAAGAAAGGACTGGAGACCAGAGCGGAGGAAGAGTTTGGAAGAAGAGTGTGGCTGGGCTGCAAATGCAGACCTGGCAAAGGGGACCATGGTCCTGGGGCTGGATACTCGCCCTAACCATGAGCAAATAGAGCAAGAAGAAATGAGAGAGAAGAGAGACCTCGTGGAGAATTTGAACCTTAGCCACAGTGGGTGAAGGACAGGGCACTGCTTAAGATGACCCTAAGTTAGGGATGGAGATGGAAGAAAGAAACAGCCTCTAGGGGGCTCTGGAGTGATCCTGCACCACGATGAGCGGGTACTAGGACAGGAGCTGTAGAGTCTCATTTTCTGCCCTCCCATCTTCATTTCATCTCCAAGGGAGGGGCTGGCTATTCGATGCCATTCCAGACACTGGAATTTGAATAATGACATTAATAACAGGCAAGGCCAGCGGCAATGAGCATTCCTGACTGTCCACGCTGGATGCCTTTAATGAAACCTGGAAATGTGTGCCCAGATAGTGAATGGGGGAAATGCACCTGGTGAACGGGAGCTCAGTGGCTGGAATGCGAGGCTGGATTCAGAGAGCTATAAAGTAATGATGGTGATGGTGACGAGGCTGCATCGTGAGAGCACATTAAAATCAGATTAATTAGTTAATTTAAAATAACAATACCCATTAAGATCATTAGCTACGCCTTAACTCCATTTGGTACCCAGCTGTAAACACGCCGCTTTTCTCAGGCAACCTCTCGTTTAGGTTCCTAAAGCAGAAATGAGGCTTCTTGTTTCTCTCCTTCATGTCACAAGCATTTATTGGGCCACCCACACTTCTGGGACTGAAGGCGGAAAGGCAGAAGACGACAGGAGGAACTGACCCTTTGCGGAAGGGGTGGGGCCTGGGAGGAGTCAACGAGAGCTCAGGGTGACAGGTGAGGAACTGGAGAGAACAGAGGACCAAAGGGGCTGGTACACAGAGTAGCTGTCACAGCCCTGTTTCTGTCTCTGATTCCTGTCTTGCCCTAAGAGTGCTGGGATTATAGCTGTATGCTACCATGTATGGATTTTCATATGGGTTCCCTGGATCCACACTGAGGGCTCCGGGGTGTCTGGGATCGTGATGGTGATCGTTAGGAGACTATGAAGTCCAAGCCTGCCCACTGGCGTTTGCCATGGGCAGGAAGGTCAGAGGCACATGTGGTAAGGTGAAAGACCAGGACACAGTTCTGGCCTCTCACCCGTCACCACACACTGTTCTACAAGCTCCAGAAACTGACCTCCTACCTGACATCCTGTCTGTGGGGAAAGGCCACGAGGAGCCCTCAGAGGCCCCGGGTTGCTAGAAGGAGTGCACAGAGGAGGTGGCGGTCGGGTCCATGAGACCCTGGCCTGGCAGATTCTGATTGACCAGCTTTGTTCTCAAGCCCATTTTTCAGATCAGCAGCCCTGTCTTAGAAGTGGAGGGGGGTGACCTGCTCAAAGGGCTGAAGTTGGAAAGGGTTTGAATAGTCTGCACTCTGGGGAGGTCAGTGCTGTTGAGATCTGAAAAGGCAGAGATTGGACCGAGGTGAGGCCCGAAAGGCTCATGGGTTTGACTCTCACTGTGGGAGCAGTGTGAAGGACCGGAATCAGGTTCAGTATGATGGGACAGCATTCATATTTTCCCTTTATATTTTAAAGATGTGTGTGTGTATATGTGTGTGTTTTATAGATGCATGTGTGTATAAAGATACATGTACATGTGTGTGTGCTTGTATGTGGTGTGCATCTGTGCATGTGTATGTATTTGTGTGTTTCTCTCTGTATGTGTGTATGCATGTGTGTATGTATGTATGTATGCATGCATGCGTGTGTGTATGTATGTATGTATGTATGTGTGTGTGTGTGTGTGTGTGTGTGTGTAGCTGTCTATACCATGAGGGCATGCGGATATCAGAGGTCAACTTTCAGAAAGTGACTCTCACCTTCCATCTTTGTTTTGAGTCAGGTTCTCTCTGTCTTTGCCACTGTTCTTCATACTCTAGGCTAGCTAATGGAAAAATTCACAAGCAAGTCTCCTGTCTTTGCTTCCCACCTCACTGTAGGAGTGCTGGGATTACAGATGGGTGCTATTTGTCTGACTTTTTATGTGGGTTCTGGAAACTCAAACTCTGGTCAGAAGGCTCATGCAGTAAACACTTTCACCCCAACTGAGCCAGCATTGATAGTTCCAGATACGTCACTCTGGCTACTGAGAGGCTAGGATGGAGATGACCCCATTGAGTGTAAAGATGCATCTGCTTGCTAGCTTTTGTTTATTGATTCACTTAATGTGTGTGTTACCTGAATGCATTGTGTGAGCGTGTTAATGTGTGCATGTACGTGTGTCCACATGCATGTGGAGGTCAGAGGTCAACCTTGGGTGTCTTCCTCGGTCTCTCTCCATCTGTTTTTTTTTTGGTGCAGGATCTCTCATTGAACCTGGGATTCACCCATTCGACTACACTGACTGGCTCACAAGCACCAGGGATGTGCCTATCCGTGTCTCCCTGGTACTGGAATTGCAGGCACGGGCCATGCCACTACACCCAACTGTTTGCATGAATGCTAGGAATCCAAACTCAGGTCCTTGTGCTTTTAGGGCTGGCATTTTATGAGCTGATCCATCTCTCCAACCCTCAGAAGGAATTTCTTGATGTCTAAAAGTCTACAGCTTCATTCTTCTCTATGGCAGCCTCACATCTCATGTGGATGTGGGATAAGTGAGCTCCAGCATCACAAAGGATGCTGGGTTTAGTGAACGGCTTTCGGCGCATGTGACCCCATGTGGCCAGTGACCGCCCTACTGCACATAGTCCTAAAGCCTTGTCTAGCAACAGAGAAGCCAGGGGCTTTGACCCCAAATCCTTATTGACAGCAGTCACATGTGACTCCATCCCTCACGTCACTAGGACACATACATTCTGAGACTTGGAGGTGCTGAGGGGAGGCTGTGCATTGAAGATGCTTTGATTCCTATTTTTAACGGCTTTCCGGAGAAGGTCTACAAGTTTGTTCTGTCCCCGCAGTGGCTGAGCTGGAGAGCCACAGCTTCCATCTGGCTCCGGGAGTTCCTATTAGCATTTTTTTTTCCTCCAGCTTTTTCCATCCTAAGGGATAGGAGTAGTTGATGAAGGAGCTAACTTCAAAGAACCTCAGGCCTCCTGACTGTCCATGGCTCTCCTCAGGGCATCCATCCCAGCCCCAATACTTCAAACATGCTTTCTATAACAATACTATTATTATTAATATTTGTGTGTGCACATACATAGGGAGGCCAGAGGTCGGACCTCAAGAGCCATCCCCTTGTGATCTGAAGCAGGATATGGTCAGTGAGCCCCAGAAATCCACCCACCTCTGCCTGTCCAGCACTGGGGTTACAAGCAGACACTACCACATCCATCAATATTATTCATGTTAATAATAAAATCCACGGCATTCCCTCAAACTCCCTAGGTGCAGGTCAGCTCTCTTTGAGAGCAAAATGGCCTCACCTCGGTGGGAGGAGGTGAGCCTGCCTTTCCTTTTCATCTCGATTCCATCTATTTTGCCCTATCTTTCCCCAGAATTATTTTTCAATTAACAGCCCCAATCCTCTGGATTACAGTTTCTCATTTACTGGGATCGCTGCTAGTGAAAATATTAACGGTAATGAAAAATACTGGGCTGCAGTGATTTCCCACTCCACCCCCTGCCGAGAGCCGGTGCTTCCCATCCCACCACACCCTGGAGTAATTAAAAAGCAAGCCAAATGGGCAAATAAAAACTGTGCGTGCCCCCTCCAGCCTTGGTGAGGACACGGGAGGACTGTGAACCCCAAGTAGGCCATTAACGCCATACCATACCAGAGCCACCAGTGTTGTGGAACAAAACAAATGAAGCTTGGCAGTGAAGGCAGAAGCTTAATAAATCCTGCCCAAAATGGCTTTCACTTCGGGCACTAAGCTGTGATTAGAGGGGGCAAAATCAGGAGCTGGAAGGAAGCAGGTAGCCAAGAGCCAGGCTTTAGAGGAACCAGGCTGGTTCTGCCTTTTCTCCAAGAGGCCATGAGGGCCTCTCTCCCAGCAAGCAGGCAGTGGAGATAGCCTTTACCATTTTTTAACTCCTCCTGTCTGCCCTTACGGTCCATGGGACAGCCTGGCCTGGTCCCCTGTATAGATAGCTCTAATTGTCAACTTGACACAGCTTCAAGTCACCTGAGAAGAGAGTTTTAACTGAGGGTTTTCCCAGATCAGGTTGGCCTGTGGCATGCCTGCGAGGAATTGTCATCAATGTTAATTGAGTCATTGTCTGAGCAGGTGATCCTGGGCTGTAGAAGAAGCTAGCTGAGGGGACTGGAGAGAAGGATCAGGGGTTAAGAACACTTGTTGCTCTTGCAGAGGACCTCAGTACTCATATGGGGTCACGAGCATCCACAACTCCAGTTCCAGGGGATCCAGGGTTCTTTTCTGACCTCTGCAGGCACCAGGCACACAGTGATGCATACATGTACAAGCAAACAGTCATACACATAAAATATAAGTCAATATATCAATCCACACACCTACGCTACGAATGCCTGATTTTCGACAAAGAAGCAAAAAATATAAAATGGAAAAAAGAAAGCATATTCAACAAATGG
>LOJH01038825.1:0-14970 GCA_001685095.1 Ellobius talpinus | reverse complement strand
GAACACTGTGTCTTAGGGCTGGGTCAGTTGTGATAATAAACGTGGGAACCTTTCCAAAGCCACATACCAGATAATAAGCTCTCACAAGGTCCCAGTTCTCCGCCCTCTGTAACAGCAGCAGCTGTGAAACGGAGGCAAGGGGTCACAGCCCATAAATAAACCCAGAGAGAGTGAAACTACAGAAAGCATCATGCAGGGCTTAAAAGGATAAAACGGAAACGGGTTGGGGGAGGTATTTCTGCAAAGTTTAGCAGTCACATGTCAACACATTATATGTGTATCCTAACTAGACAGAGAATTAGAAAAATAGCCTACTATGATCCTCAACAATTATGGAGAAATGTGTAAACAGCAGATGGTAGCATTGGAAATAAGATCATAACAAATTCCAGAAGCTAGTCAAAAGGAAGCAGACTTTAATATGTAATTCTTCAGGAAGGGAGATACAGCAGAGAGATGGCGGGGATGGCTGGTGTGCCGGCATAGCATAAAATGGCACATTTTAAAAAGGTCCCTAGCTATGAGAACTTCCTGTCCTTTTCTCCCATTGGCTGGGACTGAATAACTTGGGGCTGAGTCTGCCCCTTTTTCTGATGTGGACCTAATCACTTAGCAGGCTTCCTGTAACCTTCGCACTTTCAGCGTTTGGGGACAAGCAGGTGGCAGTGCCAGAGGGGTGGGTTTCCTGCTTGTCCATGACTGATGGACTCTAAGCACACCTCATACTAAAAGTGGACCTAACAATCTAATTCTGACACTGCTTCTCATAGCCCAAGGCTTTACTGGATAGCATGTGTATTTACCCATGCGATGGATGTGTGAACCACTCAGAATATTGGACACTAAGTTGTCCAAAAGTGAACATATGACCAACATGAGACCAGTCAGGGAGCTGCCCTGGGATTTTCCAAACTGGAATTGAGGAAGAAGCTCCCTTTCCTTTGAAGAGGAATCTTTGGCACCAGAAGCTTCCACTGGGCGATCGTGCATGAAGCTGATCTAAGAAAACACTTCCACAGCAGAGAAGCAAACGCAGGAGCAAGCATCCCTGGAGCATTCTCCTTTCCAGAAAGAGCAGTGACCCAGGCTGTTCCAAACCCAAGCCCTTTCCAGTAGGAAGTTTACTTCCTTATAACATCAGCTAGCTTTACAGGATCACCTATCAGAGTGAGAATCAGACTTGATTAACGGTAACACAGGACCCTTCAGCGGGCTTGGGAGTAGGGCTGATGGTATGGGGCGATCTTCATCTGTGCCCTTCAAACTTGTTTCCCTAAAATGTTCCCTTAACACATCAACAATAACAGCAAAGCCTAGCTAAGGTTCAAGGTGGATGTTAATGCAGCATGCTGGACTCCACCTCAATGATGTGCAGCCAGCTCCGCATCGGAGACACGCTAAGAGAGAAGCCGACATCAACTGACATGAAGCCATGTGTATGATTTTCTCCCGTTAATAACAGGGCTCTTCACCCATGCATCAGCAGCAGGTGGAAATGAGCGGTGCTCCTCAGTCTGCTCCAGGGACTTACATGGAAGAGCTGAGTTGTCCTGGGTTTTCTGGGATAGAGAAGACATGATTTGCCTATAGGGAAGGAGATTCCTGGAGCTGGAATGTTCTGTGTCAGTGAGTACGGGCGTGACCTCTTCTCCATACCCAGGACCCTCCCGGGCTAGGGAAGCCATGAATCAATGTCTTGTAGCTTCCTCCATGCAGGCACTGGCACGATCTACTATCTTAAACTCCTAGAGGACATTTCTTAAAGGCTGCTTGGTTATTTGCAAAACCCTAGGACCAGATTCAGAGGTGTTGGAGAGTCATTTCCTCCCAGAAGCCAGGAGCCCCTCCGGTGGTCAGACCCCAGACCAAACTTAAAGAATTTACACCATCTCCACACCCACTCAAACAGTCCTCAGATTCGTTCTGTAGCCAGTCTGTAAGTGGACGGACTTAGAGCCCTAGTTGTCAGTCTAGGTGGCCTTTTTAGGAATTCCTTCTCCCTTGCTGTGGCGCTTCTTCCTCCCAGTGAGGAGTTCCAGGTGCCATCCTGCGCTCCGGGTTCAGCTGTTAGAATGACTGGCATGTCTAGTTAGACAGCATCTCTTACTCATAGGGGACATTCACCACCATGGTGTCCAGCACAACGTCTAAATCTAATAGTGGCCGAGGACACACAAGCACTGTTCGAGTCTCAGTCTGCAGTTCCCTTGGGAGAAGAGTGCCCAAGCGTTGTGCACATGGACTTCTAGGGTCTTTCTCATCTTAAATGTAAAAATGTGGGGACTCCATCCTCTGCTCCCCAAATAGTTGCCCATACAGGCATGAGGAATGAACTGCTACACTGAAATCAAATGCCCCACACACACACACGCACACGCACACACACACGCACACACACACACACACACACACACACACACACACACTGATGAGCCAGCCTTGCCATCCTCTGGATTAGGACTCGTGGTGACAGTTAATTGCTAACTGCCAACTTGACACTCTCTAAAGTCACCTGGGAAGAAAGTCCTGATGAGGTTGGGCTATCCTGGGTTGTTCTGAGGGCTTGTCTGTGGGGGATTCTCTCATCCTTTTTAAAAATGTGTATCTATTTTTATTTTATGTGTATGAGTGTTCTGCCTGCATGTATGTATATGCACCACATGCATGTAGTGCTCATGGCAGTCCAAAGATGGTGTAGGATCCCCTGGAACTGGAGTAAGACTGTTATGAGCTGCCATGTGAGTGCTGGGAACTGAACCTGGGTCCTCAGCTATGAGCAGCAAGCATTGGTTACAGCTGAGCCATCTCTCCATCCTTTTAGGGATTGTCTTAATTAAGAGGGAGGCTCAGCCCACTCTGGACAGTACAACTCCTTGGGTTTAGGTCCTGGGTTGTGTAAAGAGGAGAGAGAGAGAGAGCGAACATGTGTGCATTTATTCGCTCTCTGCTCTTGGATATGTTGTGACCAGCTGCCTCAATTTCCTGGAAATAGTGGATTATAAACTGGAATTGTAAGCCAAATCAAACCTTCCTCGCCTAAGTTGCTTTGTGTCAGGGTATTTTATCTCAACAGGAATGAACTATGGTGGAGCTGGCTCTCACTTTAAATCAAATAATCATTTTGGTTCCTTAATCTGCAAATAAGCCAGGATCCCAAACAGGGCGGAGTCGAGGCAGAATGCATTAATTCCCAGCTCACACCGCCTTGGCTAGACTCAGGTCTAGGCTTCTTTATAAAGACCACGAGAACACAGCGTGGTGGAGAGTCCACACAGGGTGGACTCAGCTGAGCACACAGACCCCTCTCCCCATGCAGCCACCTGGGCCTGGGAAAAACCAGAGTCCAGATGGAGCCTGGGGCACAGGAAGCCGTCCATCAGCTTCGGCGCTTCTTCTGCACAGAAAGCTCTTTGGAGAGGGTGAATGGAGGCTTTATGTAGCGAGTTCTCATCCACAAGCTAATAAATATGTGGAATGGCCTCTCGGACCAGGTTCCTGCAGCCCGGACACTGAGGTCATTCAAGAAACAATTAGATGCCATCTGGAGAGAGCTGGGAAATTGCCTCAGAGGGCCAAGCAGTTACGTTCTCATTCCCAGGGTCTAACACATCCTTATCTCATTCACAGAGAGGAGGGGATGGAGGCCGGCCAGCTCATCCACACTGCGGGCACAGAGTGAGCAAGCGCTTCGGCAACTGATAGAAACTGAAGGATCAGGAGTGCGTGTGCTTTCAGTTTTCCCAAGTAAATACGGCCCCCTAAATGAATTTATCCCTTGTCTGCACTTTTACTCCAAGAACGGCATCTTTGTTGTGATCAGGCCTTGGCCTCAACTAAATTTGGGTTTTCATAGCTTTACTATAAAGTAATTACAGACCAGCAACTGTTTCTGGCCCAGCTCTCTACAGTATATAGTGATTAATGATTCAGTTATGTTCAACAGTTAGAAGCTATAGAGGACTCATATAGCTTACCCTGCTGTAAGGAACTGACCAATGGTCCAGGAGTCCTTATTTCTGGTATATATTCTCATTTTTCTTATTTTTTAAATACACATTTAATGTCTTTTCTATATTAATAATCAGTCCTTAAATATAAGTGTAACTCATACACTATGAGAACCACTTGGTTTATTGAGACCCAGCTCAGGGTTTGTGGGCAGTGTATGGCCTCACTTGGGCTATCCATCCAAGCACAGTGGCTGCATGCACACCTTGGCTCGCCTCACTCACTAAAGAGCTACTCTATCATGGGGCACCATTCTCCAGCTAACAAAAACTACCTAAAAACTACGATTAGTCTCACTTGAGTGTTTATAAATATTATTACATTTTTAAGATATTTATAGGGGCTGGAGAGATGGCTCAGAGGCTAAGAGCACGTGTGGGCATACATGGAGGCAGAATGTTGTATACATAATAATTAAGTCTTTTAAAAAAGATATTTATAAAAATATGTGTTTGTTTATGTATACAGTGTCCCATCTGCACATACTCCTGCAGGCCAGAAGAGGGCACCAGATCTCATTATAGATGGTTGTGAGCCACCATGTTGTTGCTGGGAATTGAACTCAGGACCTCTTACTCTCTGAGCCATCTCTCCAGCCCCTTGCTTGAGTATTTAATTGGCAGACATATTCTGGGGGTAGGGTGGGGTGGGGATGAACAAAGTGGGGTGTTCCTTCAAGGAAAACAACCAATAGCATTTGTTACCAAAACAAAGATCTGAGCTGTCAAGCGAAAACTGGGGTTTTGAAGGACTGACAGTCACCACCAAAAAGCTCATACCTTGTCCACATTGTCACAGCTTGTCTGGGAAGATTGGTGGTGACATCAACTAGTGCATTTTGACAGGATATAATGAGATATGTAAATGCTTGAAAGATCTACCTGACTCCATGAACCAGTGTTATTCAAACAACCAGTGCATGACAGCGCCACTCACTCAAACAGCCAGCCAGCCAGAAGGACCAGAAAGGAACAGAGCTGAAGAGCTCACCAAAGAGGCTTCACTTCAGAGTCTACACTGCAGCTAACCTCTCAGGTGAGGCAACCTCCAAGGTCTAGATTAGAACCAGAGGAGATCTGTAATTATCTTAAACGGTTACTCACTAAAGGGCTCCTGCTCTTTTGAACCACATAGCTATGTGAGGTTGGCTGCTTCAGCATCCAACCAGGACCTAATAAACTGAAGGCCAAAGCAGGCACACAGGGAGCTGTGCTCTATTAGGCCAGACACAAAAGAGATCTGCAAAAATATAAAACAAGGCCATTCTTACCACTAAATGTGTTTTGTCTTGAGAAAAGACTATCTTTCCAAACATATACACTCTATCTTTATGCATAATAGGCTTATTGTTCATTTTAAATGAATACAAAGTGCCATTAAATACAATAAAATAAACATTTAAAATATCCCCCACTCTTGGCTAGGGAGATGCCTCCAAGGTTAATCCCAGAATTCATGTAACAGCTGCATATACCTGGCAGCTGGTCTCTATTCCCTGGAGCAAGTTGGCTATCCAGGCTAGCCAAAATGGTTCACCAAGAGACCTTACTACAACATATACGGTGTAGAGAAACCTAGGAAGACAATTATCATTAATCCCAAGTACCCACAAATGCACGCGCACACACACACACACACACACACACACGCCAGCAGAGATGTGTACCCCAAGCACATGGATATGCATATCACATGCATGTCACACACACATATGTAAATAATTTCTCCGTTTTAATTTCCCACACAGTGAGTATAGTTATAACCGAAGGATTTTTAAAAGGATTCTCAACCATTTTTAACAATGGGAAAAAGTCTTGAGACCAGAGTTTAGGAATTTTTCTCTACAGTTACAGTCAGTTGTGAGCTGTCTGATGTGAATTCTGGGGACAGAACCCAGGGCCTCTAGGAGAGCAAGTGCTCTTAGCCACTGGTCCATCTCTGCAGCCTCTGGTTTTTATCTTATCAGGATTCTTGGGAGAATATACCGCAGTTCTTCTCAGCTGTCGACACTTCCAGCGTTGCTCCTGACCCCTCTTCTCCTCCCACCTCATATCTGGTCCGCCGGGAAATCCAGTTCCACCTTCATATTTCATCCAATCCCCCCTCTTCCTCACCTCCCCTGCTATGGAGCAGCTCCAAACTCCCACCCGTTACCCAAACACTTGCACGGCCCCCCCAAAACTGTGCTCATCTTTCTTGCCCTTTCCCTTTCTGTCTGCGAACCATGAGGAATCTAAAGTGAACTGCAGACAACTTCCAATCTCATTCTGATGTGCAGATCCTGTGCAGCCTGCCCAGCCACCATCACCCTCGCCTCAGCCCCCAAAGCAGCTTACCTCGCTGCCCTCGGCAGCTCCGATGGCCTCCCTGTTATGCGCTACAGAAGAGGCTGCTGACTTCACAGCAATCCTAGCTACTTCATTTCACCGTTAGATGCCCCGCTGACTGGCCCTTCCACTCTAAAGGCAAATTCTTGGTGAGGCCCGAGCTCCTTTACCTTAACATCTCCGAGCCCCATAGCTGGTGAGCCTTTTCCCCCTTAGCACAATCGCAGTCTGGCAGAACTGACCTGGTTGTCTGTCTTTTTATCGTCCCCTCCTCCCAGCTCCAGAACAGAAGGCCCAGGGCTTCATCCAGGGCTGCATCCTTAGCCCTTAGACGGTGGCTCACAGTAGCGGTAGCACAGTAGACAATACAAACCAAGAAATGATTATGTTCTAACTGCAAAGCTGTTTTAAACCAGAGCTGATTGGAAAAGCCCAAATGTCACTAGGACATTTTCTTATAAAGAAATTCAGGTTGGGTATCTGTTATTTAAAATACTTGAATGTTTCAGACTTCAGATTTTTTTCCCCCTGAGACAGGGTTTCTCTGTAGCTTTGGTGCTTGTCCTGGAACTAGCTCTTGTTAAACCAGGCTGGCCTCAAACTCACAGAGATCTGCCTGCCTCTGCTTCCTGAGTGCTGGGATTAAAGGTGTGAGCTACCACTGCCTGGCTCAGATTTCATATTTTTTAAAAAAAATCTGTATACACACACAGACACATATACAAAAGTACATATGGAATGAGAGAGAGAGAGAGAGGGAGAGCTCTTGGGAGTGCAATCAAAATCTAAACATGAAATTAATTTATGCTCCAAATATATTTTATATTCATGGGATAAAGATAATTTATGCAGTAATTTTGTTCATGAAACAAAGCTGCATGGTTGGAAACTCCTAGTTGTGACTTCAAGTTGATACTCAAAAAAGATACAGGATATGGTGCACGCTGGGCTTCAGATAGATTTGGGACACTTTCCTGTCCCTGAGGAGGAGGTAAAAGAAGAAGATGGGCTCATGTGTTTAACACAGAATGGTGTATAACCGACAAAGCTAGTTGCAAAGAATTATTTGATGTTTATTCTGATGATAAAGAAAACTCCTGAAAACCCAGTCTTGTTCTCTCAACAACATGCGGTCTTTTCAGAATCTCCCAAGAATACTGCTCCCTCAGTTTTCCCTTCCAGGGACTATAGGAGTAACCATGGCTTCCCTAAGTCCCTGCTACCCTCTCCTGCTCCTTCAGTTTGAGCACACACACTGTCCCCAAGGCTGAGACTTCCCCAACAGTCCTCCAAGTCCTGACAGCTATTTGCTGCCTCACTAAGACAAGCATCCTTCCTGACAAAGTGTCAGTGTTATTCACAATGTCAATGCAGTCCTTCCAAGGAAACTCTGATGTGGGTAAAACTTCAGGCCAAACCCAATCGTCTCCACCCACACAAGGCCAGACAATACTCTAATAACAAAAGGCCTTTAGAACTTCACCTTGCCTTGCATGAAGCCAACATAAACACCTTGCTTCTTTACATAGTCTAAATACAGTTCTTCTTTTTGAAGTTGAGCTATAACGTGCTATGTTGTTACATTTCATATTAAAAGCTCCCATAACGTTTAGAAACAGAGCTATAGCCAAACGCCGCATTGTTGTAACATGTCATGACCACTAGAGGGCAGAGTTTAACAGCAAACAACTCCAGGACTAAAATCCTCTAAAGTGTCAAATACTCTATGGTATTGTGAGAACAAGATCTCCTAAGTAGACAGATCTAAGCCACAGAAGATGCCAGAACTACATTTCTAAAAACTTAGGACACCTCTTCCTAAAAATGTGAGCATTTATGGAAACAAGAAGTGACTCCTGTTCTTGTGTGACAGGTTAGCAAGAGAAGTCAGACCCAGGTTACATTTTGGAACTTCCCAAATATCCTGAAATAGAGACACGGAAGAAGTTCTGAGAATTCTTACAGACATAAGTTGTAGTTGCATTGGAAAACAAAGATCTTTGGAATGCTGGTATTGGGGGCACACACCTGTAATCCCAGCATGTGAGAAAACCCAGGCAGA
The DNA here is from genome assembly GCA_001685095.1 of Ellobius talpinus. NCBI lineage: Eukaryota > Metazoa > Chordata > Mammalia > Rodentia > Cricetidae > Ellobius > Ellobius talpinus. The sequence continues at coordinate 6,573 of LOJH01038825.1, read as the reverse complement.
AGGATGACGGATTCGGGTAGCCTGGGCTACAGGGTGAGACCCTGTTTCAATCTCCATTCAGACGCTCCTTGTATTCAGTTGCGTGGCACTCGGGCACCAGCTAGGTATTAAGAGAACAAGCAGAGTCCCCTAGCCTCCGAGCAGGCCTGTTGTTGAAAACGTACAATATTGAAGGAGCACTGGGAGGGAAATCCAAGGGTGACCCTCGAGGTTACTGTCAGGAGTGGGGGAAGGCCTGAGTTAGGGATGAGCCCTGTGCCCAGGGAGCTGGAACAGCAGCTGCTACCGTGTGCTGTGGGTACCAAGCACATCCCAGGTTCTGTGCGAAGAACTTTCCATGTATGAACTCACTCAACCCTCTGATTCCTTCATTCATGGTCGAGGAAACCTGGCTCCCGAGAAGTTCAGTGAATGCCGAGAACCAGTTTAGCACGCATATTTGTTTACCAACATCGCAGTGACCAACACGCACAGACTCAGCACCTTTAAAATGAAGCTGGCTGGATGTGGGGGTGCATGCCTGTAACCCCAGCATTCGGGAGCTGAATCTGAGGCTAGCCTCAGCTACATGCTGAATTCAGAGCCAGCCTTGGGTACACAGCAAAATCCTGCTTCAGATAAAAGTGTCCTTTCGAGGTTTCCAGAGATCAGCAAGGCCACACCCACCCTAAAGCTCCAGGGGAACACAAGAATGGTGCTTGCTCAAAGAGCAGTGTCGGCTCCTAACTGAAGCCAGCCCTCCCACATTCTTTGCACCCCCAGGAAAGAGCGTGAGGCATTCAGGCCCTCACTACCACAAAGTGTACTGTTCTGCATCTGAGGAGGTCAGAGGGGCAAGCAAATCCCAAGTACAACGGAGGAACTTCCCCTGGGAAATCATCTCCTTGATCATCATCCGCCCCTACAAGGCAGCACTCCAGGGTGTTTTTGAGGCAGGGGTTCTCACCAAACCTGGAGCTCACTATTTGGTTAAGCCAGCTGGCCAGTGAGCTCCAGGGATTGGCCGGCTTCCGCCTCTTCAAGTGCCTGCTGAGGATCCAAACTTGGGGCTTCATGCTTATGTAGTGAGCGCTTTACCGACTGAGCCATCTCTCCAGCCTGTACGATGTCATCTTAATTTGGTCATTTGATCCACAAAAAGAGACTATTTCCAAATAAGGTGTCACTCACAAATACTGAGGTTAGAATTCCAATCTGTCTTTTTGGAGGATCTTCTCCTGACTTGCTTATAACTGCAAAACTATTTGTAAATAAGGTCACATGTCCAGATACTAGAAGTTACATTTCCAATATATATTACCTGTGGACACAGTGTAACCCACAATGAAATCATAGTATTGGCTTTAAGCCACTCAGCTTTTCTGCCTCAAAACCTTATAGGCCAAGGGAAAGGAGCAGGAAGGACAGGATGGTGGAGCTTAGGGACTAAGGGGCATGGCAGGACACGAGGTGAGAAGCAGACAGGCTCCCTAGGATTTAGGTCCAGTCACGGAGCTGATTCTAAAAGAAGCCACATTTCTGGTTCATGTTTGCTCATCAGTTTTTCAGTGACTTCTCTTTCTCAGGGTCTAAGTCAGCAGTTCTCAACCTGTGGGTCACGACCCTGTCGATGGAATGGCCCTTTCACAGGGGTTACTGAAAGACCATCTGAAAACACAGATATTTACATTATGATTGATAACAGTAGGGAAATTATAACTATGACATAGCAACATAATAATTTTAAGGTTGGGGGGTCACCACAACATGAGGAACTGTACTAAAGGGTCGCAGCATTAAGAAGGTTGATGGCCACTGGTCTAAGTAGTCTTAGGAAAGCCTCCACACGCCAGGGAGGGCTGTGTCTCGGCTTCGAGGCTGAAGTTTGTAACATGAAATATAATTCCCAGGAAATCCACACTTGATTTATTCCACTCACCAGTCAAACTGGACCCTCGGGCTCTCCTAGCAGAGCAGCACCTGACCTGCGGGGCCATCTGGACAAGCCCCAGTCAGAGCCACCAGGCTTCGAGCACCGGGATGTCCCCATACACCACTTCATGCAGACGTAATGGAGCCGAGCAGCAGGGTAGGATGCTGGGAGCCAGTGTGTCTGCCTGCCCCACAAGCTGCATCCCTCCGAAGGTTGCATGGTGTTTCAGCACCACTGTATTTGTGATGGTGTGAGATCACAGGCCTTGCACAAGGACTCAGCTGGGTCAGGAGGCACCAGATAAGGGTGATGTCAGTGACAGGAAGTTGCACAATGGTAATATCAGCATGAGGCAACAGAACTTTCTGTTGGGAGCCTGCAGCACATCATTGGCAGGGCGAAGGAGGGAGGGAGAGGCGGTAAGCTGTCTAAGGCAGGAGGTGGGGGTGGGGTGGAGCGGCTAGAGAGTGGGGGTGGTCAGCAAACCTTCCTGTGAAGAGTCCTGCTGGCTCCGCAGCCACACACACACACACACACACACACACACACACACACACGGTGGCAGCACAAAGGCAGGTAATTCGTAATACAGAGCTGGCTGTGCCCCGATGAAATTTTATAAACATATACTGGCATGTGAATTTTGTATCGTTTTGCCACTCTTTCTAAATTAGTAAATAAAGACATTTATGGGCTAATATTCATGTTTTGCCCATGAAAAACAGGGGATGGGCCAGATTTGGCCCTGAATGGGAGCTTCCCCACCCTTGGCTTTAAACAGTCCCCAAATGCTCATGGGTTGATTTACCACGGTGGTAGCAAGGTCTCTATGTGGGACTCCCTTCCTGCTCAAGAAGCTGCCTGGTCTCTGGCCAGATCCCAGACCTCAAGTGAACTTGAGCTGCCCCCCCAGCTTCCTCTCTCTCACCTGCTCCATTCAAGCCCTGCCAGGATCTGTTGGCTCGCTGCATAAAATGGCTCCTAATTCCACATCTAAAAGGCCTCCGGCAACACCTGGCCTGGCTATGCCCACTGTCACCCTCTTAGGTAAGCAGGCTTCATGTCACCTCCCCCTCACCTGGTCCCTTTTGACTGACTTGTGAATACATGGTAGAGGCTGGAAGGCATCTGCTGAATGAGCCTCTGTGGTGAAAACCAATCTGTAAGGGCTCTCTCCACCTGCTGGGTGGTGGGGATGGCTGGGGGGGCTGGAGGGGGACAGGGGGGTTTGTCCCCACAGAATCAGCTTGTCTCAAACTGGAAACTTGCCCCCCCACGGGGGAGGGTGCAGTCCCCAAAGATTAAAAGAGGAGATTTTCACTTCCATGTTCAAAAGCCAGGCTTAGTAAGTCTTATTTGCATTCAGTAAGTGTTAGCCTTTTTAGTACAATTCTGTGAGCATTGACAAGTGACCAGTTGGGTAATTATTTTTAGCATCAAAGACTTGTTCATTCCCCCATCATTCCCTCAAGGTCCCCTTTTAAAGATACCCTCTCTCATCCCTTGTCAATCACGAACTCGTTTACTGTCTCTACAGATATGGTTCTAACTGACGGACTTTTAAGGATTAAAAATGTTTTTTTTAAAATTATGTGTATGTACGTGTCTGTGTGTGGGTGCGTGTGCGTGCAGAGCCCATGGAAGACTACATGTGTCAGATCCTCTGAAATGGGAGTTACAGGTAGTTGTTTAAACCCCCCTGACACGGATGCTGGGACTAGAGGACCCCCTCTAAGAAGCTGTGTATGCCCTCAATCACTGAGCCATCTCTCCAGCCCTGCTGGTAGCCTTTGAGACATTTTCCGTGAGGCACACTGCCATTTTGGCACACCAGGGGTTGTGTCCACTTCTTTCTCTAGTCAAAGAGTATGTCATTGCATGGGTCTCCATCAACCAAAGCAGACATTCAGGCTGTCACCAGTTTCTGTCACCAGAACAATGTCACATATAAGCACATACACGGAGACTTTCCTATGGACATAAATTCTTATTATAAGATTTTGCTTTTTTTTTAAGGTGGCCATATTTTTGTAAACCTGAAGGATAAGATTCTGCCAGAGGAGGGACTGATTTCTACCCTGTTCGTCTGTCTTCCTACCCAGTGGCTACAATTTTCTAAACTGTAGTAACACTGATCTTCCTAAGAATAGCCACACAGCGCATTGGGGCAGAGTGGGTGAAGTTGAACGTGGGCCCAGAGTGAGCCTGGACTGTTTCACACTGGCTGCTGGCACCAGTCTGATCTGGTCCCACAGAGGACAGCACGGGCTCTGTGGATGTGCACGCTCAGGCAAAAAACCTGCAGAGCCAGCCAGTTGGGCCATTCTCTGGTTCGTATAACTTGTTAAAATCTCACGGAATGTACAGCGTGCCATTGTTTCTCTAAGTCCCTTTCATGACTTTGTGAGCTGGCTAATTCAGAGCAGACTCGCCTGCTTTCCTGCCGGAAGAAAAGACTCCCCTCAAAGACAGCTATTTAGCCGTGACCATGGCTGCAGCCATATTGAGCACAAAAGGGAAGCTGAGGCCCTGCTGCCCCCTCTTCTACCAAGGCCTCCCACGGCCATGCTGCTTATTCTTGGTGCTGGAATTCGCATAATTATTTCTCTTTTCATCTGCTGGGTGACCTAAGGTATCCCAAGCTGACTGTGGGAAATGGCCTCACAGAGATCTGAGCCCCTGGCAGACTAATTTCTATAGACTTAGAAGACCCTCTGAGAACGAGCATTAACCCCACAAAGGATGGCTTTCTAAGCCCCCTTAGGACTCCCCTAGGCTCCAGAGGAAGAAGTAGAAGGGCCCTGGCAACAAGAATCCACCAAGGCTGACGATAGGAACGGAGCCAGGAACAAAGGCTCTGCCCCCTAACACTTCCTTATGTGCTCCCTGGAGAGCAGGCCTTCTGTCTGCTGGCCACACGGTGCTGTCCATGTCCCTCCCACCGGAAGACACTTGCCTCTTCGCTCCTAACTTGAAAATGCAGGCAGCCCATGCTTCCGGCTCCACCAGGCTTTCTAATTTATCTTTCTTAAAAGCAATTTATTTCAAGATGGAAAATCTATAATAAACATTTTTTTTCTTGGAAGAAAATCACCTAGCCATGTCCTTGCCAGTCACATCCCTCCTCAACTTTAAAACATGCCCAGAAAATAGATTTCACTAAAGTAAGGGTGGGCCACCTGTGTGAAGAAGCTCCCGGGAGTCTTCAGCATAAGGAAGATGAGCTTGCCTCTAAAGCTCAGGGAACATCTCGGAAGAGGGGATGGAAGGAGATGAGCCAGAGGACCAGGAAGCTTGTTGTGAGATTGTTTCCTAGAAATCACGGGAACACTCGTCCAGGATAATTCTGAAACATAGCTGCCTAAACATGATCCAAGCAATGATGATATCCCTAGACACACCAATGAGGAAGGGGAACATCTCAGGGGTCTCAGGCCTAGATATAGAACTATAGGCAATTAATAACTGCTCAGATTGAGAGAATCAGCCTTTCCTAGGGATGAGCCCCTTAATTGGTTATCCAATACCAAGTGGTCAGTCCTGAAACCATACTCAAACAAGCCGTGCTAAACAAACCCAGAAGGCTATATTTATAGATTTATGCATATGTGTTTAGCAGTAATAATCAAAAAGAGGCCATTAGTTTGAGAGAGAGTTGGGGGAAGGGTGAGAAAGAGAATAGGAAAGGAAGTGATGTGATTATATATTAATTAAAATTTTAATTATAAAAAGGAAGATGAACTAAAGAAAATAGACAGGAAATATACATGCCTGTGGAATTCAGTAAAAGCAGATGCCTAACTGTTGAATCTGAACAAAGCAGGCCCAGAAAAACAGTTCAAAGAATGACAAGAACGTGGAAGCAGACGTTTATGAAGGGTTACAAACATGAGACACAGGGCCATCGAGATGGTTCGGCCAGCTAAGGCGACGGCTGCTAAGCCCAATAGCCCAAGTTCCATCCCCCGGACCCACGTAAAGGTAGAAGGAGAAAATCGACTCCTTCAAGTTATCTTGATTTTCACACACACATGTGCACACGTGAAATGACTTCCCTAGGGCCAGCAGGAGTGGCTTTTTTAAAAGTGCAACACAACGGATCATAACGCAAATATGTCTCGATCTCCCGACTTCATAAGGGACAGAACCAGGAAGTGATCATCGTCCATCACCGTCTCTGAGATACGACGTGAAGTGCTTCTCGTGGTCCCAAACAACATGGTGTTTTTCTAATCAAGAGTGCTAGCGTAGCTGGCAGGAGGTGGCACATGTCTATGACACAGGCTCTCAGGAGGCTGAGACAAGGGAATTACAAATTTCAAGCTAACCATCCTGGGCTACAAAGTGAGTTTGTGGCTAGCCTCAGCTACATAGTCTGTCTCAAACAACAACAAAAACAAGGCACAGTGACAATGCAAGAACTTCCACCACTTGCTAAAAAATATAAAAATGAAAAGAAAGAAAAGTCTCTCTCTCTCTAGTCTCTCATAGACATAGAGATCACTAAAATGTTAAAATTAGAAGAACAGATACCCTTCCCAACCTTCCTATTTATGAGGAAGACTGAACCCACAGAGAAAGTGAACGTTCAAGGTCACATTGGTTTCTTTTTTTTAACTTTTATTGATTCTTTGTGGATTTCACATCATGCATTCTGATCC
>LOJH01038824.1:0-14970 GCA_001685095.1 Ellobius talpinus | reverse complement strand
TTGGCCAGTACCTGGTACATAGGAAACACAACTGTATGTGGAGAGGAGTGGCAAGCAGGATCGGTGAACAGAATCACAGTGGAAGGAGGGAGGGAGGGAAGGAGGGAGGGATAGAAAGGTGAGGCAGAAGCCATTAATTATCATAAAAAACCCTCTGCATTTTAAACACAAAGGATCCCAAAAGCAAATATTTCTCAAAGTCAGTACATCATTATTTGTTTATACTTGCATAAATCCCCGAGCTTAAATTTGTGGTCTCCTGAAACATGCATCTCACTACTATCCTCAAAGTAAAAACTCGGAGAAAGGCTGCAAAAATCAGGTGTGAAGAGTTCCTGGCACCTGTCTGCCCCCCTCCCGCAAAACACACCCTTCCATTCTTTTCAGTCGCTTGTTCACTGTAAGAATGCAGTGATAACTGTTACATAGTTCATACTCGGAACAATGCTGGTCATCCACGTTTCTGTACACCCACCAGCCTTTTCCACACTGCTCTGCAGATTCCTGTCTGGTGCAGAAGCCATGGTGGCTTTCTCTAGCCTCAACGCACCGCCCAGCACTGCCCATCCTCAGTGAGAGGGGACTCCTGACTCATACATACTCTGCCTATCAAATATGTTGTCAGCTGTAGGATTTTATTTAAAATGTCCTTTATCCAATTAACAAAATTTCCAGCCATTCTGTTTATAAAGGGAATTATCAAGAACAAATGCCAGCTATTATCAATTTTTTTTCTACTGAGATGGTGTGATTTTTCCTTTTTGGTTTGTAGACAGGATGAATTAATGATAGTTCATTCCCACTTCTGAGATAAAAACTCTTTGAGAAGATTGCCTACTGTTATTTTTTAAAAATTTTTACATGTAGACTGGAAAGATGGATCAGAGGCTAAGAGCACTGGCTGCTCCTCCAAAGGTCCTGAGTTCAATTCCCAGCACCCACCTGGTATTTCATACCACTTATAAACTCTCTGGTGTGCAGGAATACATGCAAGGAACATTGTAGAATGAATGAATGAATGAATGAATGCATGAATGAATGAATGAATGAATGGATGAATCTTTTTTTTAAAAAAAAAGAATTTTTATATGTACGTTCAGCAGAGAGACAGGACCATGATTTTTCTGTTTGGTTTTAATTTCAGTGTAATCCTGGCTTCACATAACAAGCTAGGAAGAGTTCTCGGTTCTTCGATGTTTAAGGATAGTTTGATACAAGGAATATTCCTTCCTTAAAAGTTTAGTATGATTCAGCCAGGCAGTGGTGGTACACACCTTTAATCCCAGCACTCAGGAGGCCGAGGTAGGAGGATCTCTGTGAGTTCAAGGCCAAACTGGTCTACAGAGCAAGTTCCAGAACAGCCACAGCTACACAGTGAAACCCTGTCTCAAAATAAATAAACAAATAAATAAATAAGTTTAGTGTGTGGCAAATGTATTTGACAGATGAGAACTATTTGGCCAATCTACTTGCATCTTGAGTAGCTTTGGTGGTTTGCACCTTTCTGGGAAGGTGACCACTATATACCTATTTCACTAAATTTACTGATGTCAAGTTCTTTATAGCATCTCTTTACACATTTGTAAGATGTGATAGAATGTCTTTCATTTCATATACTAATTCGTGGTCCCCTCCTCTTTCACTGGGACTCAAATCTAGAGGCTCATACACATTAGATAAGCTCATGTTAGATGGATGGGTCGATGGGTGGGTGGATAGACAGACAGACAGATGATAAATAGAGAATAACAAACAATAGACAAAGACCAACAGACACATCTGATCTTTCTGATTGGAGGCTTAAGTGTGGTCTGCCTTACCAAAGCCAGTTTGGAGTTTTCCTTAGTTCTGTACTTTTCACACTCCTTTTTTCTTTTCTTTGTGGGCAATGGGCCTTGCACCTACCATGCACACATTCAACCACTGACCCACACTTCCTCTACTTCACTTTCCTCCTCACTATGGTTTTAATTTGCCACTTTTCTATTCTACTATGCCTATTTAGTGACGCAAGCAACTCCTGTAACAGCCCAATAATCTTGACATGCTGTATTTGTGTTTAAGTTGCATCTCATTCGGGATTCTCTGTAATCTCTTAAAATCTTTTCCCTTTAAGTGTCAGAAGTATGCTAGTTTCTTGGGAACTTGAAGATTTCCTCTATGGTATTAATGTCCATACCAATGCCACTGACACTAGAATGTACATGTTATCTGATAAGGCTTCCTTCAAATTTGAGGCTTGTTTTACGATCCGTTCTTATTTCAAAATAATGCAAACTCCATGCTGTTGGGTGGAACGTCCATTAGGAGTCAATTAGGCCAAGCTGGTGGACGGTCCTGGGCAAGTCATCTCTGCACATCTCTAGTTTTTTCTCTACTTCTCTCTGCAATTCTTTTAACTCTTACTTCAGGATTTTGAAGCTGTTACGAGGTATGTGACCACCTAGGATCATTAAATCCTCTTGGTGAATTAATTAGTCTCTACCACGTGAGCAACCCTCTGTACCCCTGGTAATACACTGGTTCAAAATCTACTTACGTGCTCTCTTTATGGCCACTTTCACCGCTGCCAACACAGTATATCTTACCCCAGCCTTGGATTCTAGGTAGGCTGTGTGTCTATAAGCTGAAAGCAGATGTCCTGCCAGACCTGGCTTTTTCATCCAGCCTGACACATTTGTCTTTCCACTGAGATCCTGAGACCTCCTCTCTTTACTCTTTGTTCAGTGTGTGCCTGTTCACTTCCTGGGCTAAGAACAATTTCTACACTGCCTATTCTGCCATTGGCTAGTTTACTTCATGTCTGTTAAGAGTACCTCAGTGGCTGTTTGGGACTGTATAGTCTGCACTTTAATTCATCGTCATATTTGATTGTGGTCAAACCGGTTTAAACTGGTCTACACATGGCATGAGACCTGTACAAGGCTGCTCTGCCCTCTTGCTCTTTTCTAGTGTTACCAGCTTTTACCTCACATTATTTTTGCCTCAAACATTCAATTATGCTTGAAAAAGGTTTAAATAACAACGCCACTTTTATTTGCCTCGTTCCTCTGTGTTGACTCCGATTCCCGTTTGGGGTCATTATCTCTCTCAGTCTGAGACGTCTTCATATTTCCGATAACTCAGGTCTAGCGGTGCTGAACTCTTACATTTCACATGTTTGGGAGAAATCTTTAACTCAGCTTCATCATTTAGAGACAACAGGGTTTTGCTCTCAGTACATATGAGATGTCATCTTATGGCTTACATGGTTTCCAGTGACAAACACTGTTACTGCACACGGCTGGGACAGAACACCTGACAAAAGGACCTTGTCTGACGACTCATAGCTTCAAGGCACAGTCCATTACGGCAGGAAAGTCATGGGGGTAAGGGGGGGATGAGATAGGGGGTAGGGGAGGTGGTAACATGACCTCCACAATCAAGAAGCAGAGAGTGATGAATGCCTATATTCAGTTCATTTTCTCATTTTCATGCAGCCCATGGAATGACGCCATCCACATTCAACTTTCAGTTAAGTATGTAGATAATCCCTCCCAGGCATGGCCATGTCTGCCCTAATCCAGGTAAAGCCTTGTGACCATTCCCAGAGGCTTGCCTCCTCCAGTTATGGGGACAGTCAATATTAACTCCACACTCCCCTAACTCGGCTCCTCTGGGAGCAGTTTTGTTTTTCTTTAGCTACTTCCCAGATTTTGTCTTTATCATGGGTCATCAAGCACTTTATTACAACCTGTCTTGCAACGGTCTTACTATTGTTTGTGCTCTGGGTTTGTATAAACGTCTCAGATATAAACAATGCAATTTCCACCCAATTCCGTATTCTTCAGCCATTATACTTCTCCTGTCAGTAGCATCTGGTGCATTTATCATTTCATTCACTTCAGCTTCTGGAGGCTTGACTTGACCTCTGTCTACACCCACATCATACCTACCTCACACAGCCAGTGCTTCCTAGAGCCTCGGGATGCTGGGAGAGAGCTGGCCTCCACTGAGTGTCTGTCTAGTGAGTGTTCTTCTGTATCTTCTAGATTAAATAACTGGTCTCTTCTTAACACACAGGTTGTGCTTTGGACTTTCTTGACATGACTGATATTTCTGAGTGCATACATGGAATTTAAAATTTCATTCCCCAAACTCAGTAACTCGAATACAATATTTCTTCATTACTGTAGAGCCCAGCACTGCTTCATATGGTCCATGTCCTGTTGCAGCCCAGCAGAGGAGCACACAGGTTTCACACAGTATTGCCTCACCAACATTTATATTTTATCTGGGCTTTCTTCAAAACAATATGCCTGCCCTAGGGCTATGAGGTTGAAATACCTACTAGATTCTCACTACAAGCAAGTAATAAGTCAGGAGGCCAAGAGGAAAAGGGGGAGCTTCACAGAAAACAAATTTACAAAGAAAGGTTTCTATTTTAAGAAAACCAGTCACGGCAAATCCCTTTCTACAAAAAAAGACTTCATGTAGTCACAAATTTTCTTTCTTCCTACAGTGTTATTCTTTATCTCTCAGGGGAGGGTGTGGGTGTCTACACGTACATTTGTTCATATGCATGTAGAGAGCAAAGGTCTGTGTTGAGAGTCCTCCTCTATTGCTCCTGACCTTATGCTATGGCATATGGCCTCTCCCTAAAGCAGGCAGCCTCCTGTCCTTGGACACGGGCCTGAGCTTTTCAGCACACACATAACCTCTGTTTGTGCACACACTTCAGACAGAAGAATCCATTCAGAAACGCCTACTCCACGCTAACCACTCACATCTTTAAGGGGACAGAAATATGACTTGTCTCCTATGCTGTTTCTCCTACTCCTGCTTATTTCCCTGAGACTCCATTACATTTTTATTTACAGGAACATATTTATAATCCCGTGACACATAAACAGGCCATGTCACAATGTGCTGAATACCTGCAGACAGATGGGAACTATACTACATACTGGCAGTCTTTAGTACATAAATAACTTTTAAAAACTCACACAGGGCCAGCAAAATGGCTAATCAGGTGAAGGCACTTGCTATGCAAGCCTTGGAATCTGAGCTCAATTCCCGGAACCCATGTAGGGTAGGAGAAAGCCAACTTCCAAAAAGTTGTCTTCTAATCTCCACAAGGATGCTATATCATATGAGCCAACATATGTTACACATGCAATAATAATAATAACAACAACAACAATAATTATAAATACATGTAGGACTCCTGGGGAGCTAATAATGGGTTCAGTTGCTTCCAGGGGTCCTCCTGCTGTTCCCCAACTGCTACCACCTGCTCTGGAGACATCTACACATCCCACTGCCCTTCCACTCTTTCACTGGAGTTACCACCACAAAAACATCTGAGGAAAAAAAATTTCTACAGTGGAGGCAGGAAGCAGTGAAGGGTGGGCAGAAGTGAGCACAAGACAGGCGCAGAGCCCTTCTCTGAATGCGGGCTTTGCCGCCCCTTCCCCACCCAGCAAGGCGAGTGCTGGAACACACACAGAGCACCCCCTCCAGGCAGCAGGTAACAAATGTACAAATACCCAAATTGTACACTTTGTACTGACTTGCTGTGGAGATCACATCTTTTGTCACTGTAACTTTGTGACAATTCAGATCAGAAAAAGGTCTAGCAGGAACATTTAGTCTCTACTAATAGCAACGAGGTACTTGTCTGAGGCTTAGTGTGAGACCAGGAGTGTCTCACTTGCCTTCTGCATGCTACAGACCTACACACCTCCCACAGCAGCCACTAACTCAGCTTGGTACATCTGTGGAGGACAACATAGCAACACCCACAGGCTGAATCCCACGTTAGCGCTAATCATCCCCTTGCGTTAATGTTTCAAATTCAGCATGCTTCCAAAATATTTTACAGGGTTGCAGAGATAGCTCACTTGCTGCTCTCCCAGGACCAGAGTTCAGCTCCGGGTACCCACATCAGGTAGCTAACATCTACCCGTTACTACAGCTCCAGGGATCCAGTGCCTCTGACTTCCTTGGGCACGTGCATTCCTGTATAACATGCCCACATGCAGTCACACACACACACATATTTAAAAATTAAAAAAATTTTGAACAAATGCAGCACTGATTAAGGTTGTGTTTTCAACAATTAGGTACAAAAGGAAATCTGCCTTTGTGCTAGGTGTCAATCCATTTTCCCAGTGTCTGTACTTTGCCAACAAAATCTTAAGAATCTATTATCGGGCTGGTGGCATGGCTCAGCAGGTATTTGCCACACAAGTCCGGCAACCTGAACTGACCCCAGGTAAAGGTGGTAAGAAAGAACTGACTCCACAGCTGTTCTGACTTACACCTACACTGTGGCTCCAACACACAAGCATGGGCGTGTGCACAATCACACACACTGTAAGCACACAGAAGACTAACAAAATAATAGTAATAAACAATAAAGTGAAAATCTGTTAACGTGAGGTTACAAGAAAACAAGGGGAAATATTGGCAAGAGACAATTTCAATGTGGGACAAAGACTAAGGAATTCTAGAGAAGAACTCCACAGCAGAGGTAGCTGATTCTGCTCCCAAAAGGCAGGGCAAACAATGCACAATAAAGGGGGTTCAGAGAAACTAACATTGAAGGTCACCAGCGTCAGAGCTGGCCAGAGTGAAGCATAATTAATTCAATTCAGTTCTTTATTAATTCAACGGGAGGTGTCACGGTGCGTTCCCATAATCCCAGAAGGCTAAAGTGAGAGGATTTTCCTTTTGTGATCAACCTAGACTACAAACTCCAGGCCAGCCTAGGCTACCCAGCAAGATTAGCTGGGAATATTTGCATGCTGGAATTTACATTACAACTATCCTTTAAATAAAGGTGATTGTGGATAAGCAGTGAACCAATTAAGCATGTATGGGTAGCTTTATGTTCTACATGAACTAAGCATGACAGCACAGAGCTGTGGCAACAGCACTTGGGAGGCTGGAACAAAGAATCACATGTTCAAAACCACTCTGGGCCACACAGTAAGACCCTACCCGAAAACAATAAAAAGGGGGCTGGAGAGGTGGCTCAGCGGCTAAGAGCATTGCCTGCTCTTCCAAAGGTCCTGAGTTTAATTCCAGCAACCACATGGTGGCTTATAACCATCTAAAATGATATCTGATGCCCTCTTCTGGCCTGCAGGCTGACACACAGACAGAATATTGTATACATAATAAATAAAATATTCAAAAAAAAACAATAAAAAGGGAAGCAGGGAAGAAGACATGATTAAATGAAAATTCTCCAGAAGAGTTTGTCAAATTGAATAGTGGTTATAAGATGAATTTGCTTTTTTGCTTTCTTTTTCTTTTTTGTTTAAAGAAGGTGATTCAATTTTCTTTAAGAGGGAGGGGAGGGGAGGGGGACTAAAAATTATCTTAACTTACAGTGTTTAGATGTTATCCAAGAAACCACATGAGCCTGGCACATGACATATATAGGCTTATATACAGACATATGTAGGCTTATGGAGGGAGCTTTCTGGGATTCTGGGTAAAAATAATGAAAATACAACTCCCCCAACTTTCTTCACACTTTGCACATGCCATTCTGTGCGACAGTGTGCCAGACCCAGCACCAAGCTGGTGCCGTGCCGCCCAGGCTTTTGAGCAGGGGTGCTCTTTGTCCCCTCCATTTCCACAGCCTCCCAAGCATGGAATACCAATCTCTCACCTGTCTCTGGTGATCCAGGTCAGCTTTGTTGCCAATTAAAATCATGGGGAACTCATCACGGTCCTTTACTCGGAGAATCTGTCTTTGAAACTTATAGATTTCTTCAAAACTGAAAAGCAAAAAAATACATTGTGCGAAGAATCAAAATTTTGTTTCATTTATTACTGTACCGCCATTTTTCTACTGTAAAGACATGGACATCTCAGTTCCATAAAATAGCAATCTGGACAGAGCCTAGCACTCCTGATTTTAGCTTTTATTAGCAATACTACATTAATTATACATAATAGTGGGTTTCTACATGACATTTTCACACACGTATACAATGTATCCCCATACTTTAGCTGGCACCGACCTGCCCCTATCCGTGACCGAGAAGACCAGCAGGAAGCCCTCGCCAGTCCTCATGTATTGCTCTCTCATGGCTCCAAACTCCTCTTGTCCGGCTGTATCCAAAACTAAAGAAAAACAACACAGAAAACAGGGTGTTTTCACTTTATAAATCACCTCCCCACAAGAGCAGACCCTTCCCCAGTCCTCCCCAGAGCCTATTTGATGTAAGAGGGAATGGCATTCCTGTCTTAATATTTCATTTCTAACACCAAAGGCAGACATAATCTAATGGCAGACAGTCTCGGAGTTTATCTTCATCACACAGATTGATTGTGTGGCTAGAATACATTAGCATACCAATTACAAGGTTAAAAATATCAAACACATCCAAGCAGATGGAACCAAATCAACTCTAGAAATCACTTGGCTATTTATCTTCTCCGTGTAAAGATCTTGGAAAAGATGTCTGTAAGTTCAAACAGGAAACTGGGGGTGGGGCTGGGAAGACGGCTCGGTGATCAAGAGCACTGGCTGCTCTTCCAGAGAGCCCAGGTCTTCTCCCAGAACCTACAGGGCAGGTCATACCAGCTTCAAACTCCAGTTCCAGGGAATCTGACACCCTCTTCTGGCCTCCTTGGCATGTAATACACATACATCCATGCAGGCAAAACATTCATGCACATAAAAATAAATCTTAAAAAAAAACTATGGTTGATTCATTCTGTCTCTCTGTATCTGTCTGTGTTTCTCTGTGTCTGTCTCTCTGCCTCTGTCTGTCTCTCTGTCTCTGTCTCTCCCTCTCTCATTAGTCCAACCACTAATGTATTTCTTGGTCTTCCTACTAGTTAAAACAACATTTTCTTCAGCGAGGAGGGGTTGTTAGTGTTAAAGCCTCTAAGCTATAAACTCTCAGTTAACAAATACTGACTCTCTCTATGACCACTTCCCCTATCCTAACACTCGCCAAAAGATATGAAGAGCTGAGACCTGATGTTTCTTCCAATGACCCCGTTATGTAACTGCAACAAGTTACATAACTTGACCAGAACAAAAAAAAAAAAAATCAATCTGATTACTGTTTTCCTTTCCATCTGCTGAGGAGTATTTAAATTGATCAGCATGTAGATTCATCTATCAGGACCAATGACGGTGGAACAATGGCCAGGACTAGCTCAGAGGTAGAGAGACCTTGCCCGGCACGTGCAATCCCCCGGGCAGGGCACGGAAGCTCTCGGGGTTTACTTACTGTCCAGCCGGGCTGCTCGGTCATCGATGACACACTGCTTTGTGTATGAGTCTTCAATGGTCGGATCATAGTCCGTCACAAAATAGGACTGGTAAAACAATCAGAAAAGAAAAAGACTATTTTAAAACTCATGTTACTTTATACCTAACAGTATCAGTTTTACTGAATTCTGCTTTTCAGGAAATCACACGTTTTAATTGTATTAGCTCATCTTACAGAATTTATTTTTAATTATGTGTACATGTATCTGTGTGCATAACCTATGCATATTTAGTGTGAATACGCATAGAGACCAGAAGAAGGGATCAGGTCTCCCAGAGCTGGTAGGAGCTGGAGTTACCATGGTTTTGAACCACCAACTGTGGGTGCTGAGAGCAGAACTCATCCTGTGCAAGAGCGGTACACACGTCTAACCTCTGGGCCATTTCTCCAGCCCCTGCTTTAGGTTTTTAATTCTGTCAATTTCACAGCAGTCTCCTCAGTGCACTCCTCGAGGAAAGGTACTAAATATTCTGAATTTTCCCTTATGGAGTATTCAGGAAGACTGAAAAAGATCTATTACATCTTTTTTCCTAATCATTTGGGGCTAAGTATCTGGGAAAATCGGGAACTGTAATTCAGACCTATTCAACTTTGCTAGGTACCAGTTTAAAGAACCGAAACAGGCAAAGATGGATACAGCAATAAGAGGGAAATGTGTGTCATGTGCTGTACTGACATTTTGTTTGTGTTTTAACAAATAAAGCCTGCCTGAAGATCAGAGTGCAGGCCTGCACTATTAGAGGCAAGGCAGTGGTGGTGGCACACACCTTTAATCCCAGCACTCCAGAGACAGAGGCACACGGATCGCTGTTAGTTCAAGTTCACCCTGGGCTACACGAAATTGATCCAGTCTATAAGAGAAACAGAGCTCAAACAAAGGTGATCCCAGCACTTGAGATCCCACACCTTTAATCCCAGCAGTAGGGAGGCGGAGACAGGAGAGATACGGTAGGATAAGGCAGGAGACAGGAGCTCGCGTGCAGTCTGAGGCAGTCAGCCTGAGAATGCAGTCAAAGGACAGGATCGCCCTTTTGCAATAAAGCTGCTTCTACTTTCAGTTAGGGGAACATTTTATTTAATGAGGAGTGGGGGCTTCAAAGGTAGGGTCTCGAGTAGCCCAGCTGACCTTGAACCCCTAATCCTCCCACCTACACATCAAGTGCTAGATTACAGGTGTGCACCTACACCTGGCTCGTGATGAATTTCCTCTGAGTTTCTTTACAGCAATCTGATGCTTCCTGCAATGATTTTATCCTGTAAAACCTGAAGTTTATTACTCCTTCCCTCTGCAGTACTAGGAATGAAACAGGGGGCCTTGCAAATGTTTGGCAAGAAATGAATAGACCAAGTTGAAAAGAAAAATCAAGGATATGAGTGTAAAGACAAACATAATAATCATGAAAATACTTAAGGAAACAGGAAAGTGGGGTTGAGGGTGAGGGGACATGGCACAGATAGAGCCATACCAACTCCTAAGAGTGGATAAAAAAAAGTGAAAGTTCCCACTCCTCCAGCTACAAACAAGATGAAGGAATGAATGAGCAAGTGTTTTTCTAAATTTTATAAATGTCTACGTAATAGCTGGATGGCTTCAAACACGACAGTGTTTTGCCCTGAGACTAAATGAAGACAGTGGCATGTGCTGTTTGCTTACAGGACCTTGAAGCACACAGCAGTTGTTTGATTTTCCTTTTAGTACCTGCAGAAGAAGTTTGCTTTGAAGGATAATTTTTGGAACACAATCTTAATATTTTAAGATTGTCACTTTCCTAACATGGGCACAAACTTGCCCACTTAAAATTTTTTTCAAATTTTTTAGTGTGTTAGTGTGAGTACACATACATGCACATGTATATGCACATGTAAGAGGGTCATGCGTGCTACTCTATTACCCTTGGCCTGCTCCTTCTGAGGCAGTATCTCCCTGAACCTGGAACCCCCAGATTTTGTCTAGAATAGAAGCCAGCAAGCCCCAGCAAGTCTCAAGTCCCTACACCTTCAGTGCTGAGGTGTGCAGGACAAGCAGCTTGTTACATGGATGCTGCCATGCCAACTCCAGGCCTCGACCTTGAGAAACAAGCACTCCTAACTGCTGAGCCCCTCTCTAGTCCCAGCACCTGCACTAACGTCCAGCACTAGCCTGGTGTGGTGCACTGGGCAGGTGGAGGTAAGGGGATCAGAACTTCAAGGTCAACCTCAGCTACACAGTCAGTTCTAAGCCTGCGACACAGGAAGCCCTGTCTTTAAAGAACACTACCACCATCACCTGAACTTAGAAACAGAATGAAGCAATGGGTCATCAACAAAAAGCAGTCTCCCTGGGCTGGAGAATCAGTTCAAGGATTAAGAGCACTGGCTACTCCTCCAGGGGGCCTGGATTCAGTTTCCAGCACCCACATGGCAGCTCACAATCATCTATAATTCAAGCTCCAGTACATCCCATGCTCTTTTCTGGCCTCTATAAGTACTGCACACACATGATAAACAGATGCATCATGATAAACAGTGCATCCCATGCTCTTTTCTGGCCTCTCTAAGTACTGCACACACATGATAAACAGATGTACCTGCAAGCAAAACACCGATACAAATAAAATAAAAACAAACCTTTATTTTAAAAAAGAAGAAACAGCCCCTGGTAATGTTGAGTTTAATTCTAGCTGCTATTTCCATGCTATGGGGTCTGAGGCAAATCTCTGGGGCTTAAACCTTCAGCACCCAGAACAGGAACAGCAGGAGCAGGCGGACCAGAGCAGTGCTCAGGGAATGTGAAGGCTGCTGAGATACACTTCGGTCATAACAATACCTGGGCTGCTGTGGCAGGCAGCCCCATGCTGCATCAAGTCTAAAGCCGTGCTCCCCTGCGGTGGAGGGAGGGCGGCTGTAACGATTCAGCCCCAGTTACCCCAGACCCGCCATGAGCCATCTGGAACTTGGTGTCTGAATGTTACGAACCCAGATAAGCTCCCATCTGGACTTCGGAAAATATTCTCAGGATTTAAGTGGCAATTACACAGATAAACACTGAGGCATAAAGCTATCTTGCTCATTTAACATGTGTATACTTTGTGTGTGTAAAGATTACAACCATACAATAGTTCCCTATTTCTCCTTAGAATCAGTGGTTTATTATCTGTCTGGTGATTGCTTGTGTGTTTGGGGTGTTGGTTTTTTTTTCCCACAGCACTGGGGACTGAAGCTAAGACTGGGGCATAGCAGGCAAGAGACCCAACACTGAACCACATCCCAGCCCTCCTCTTTCTTTGGACTTTGAGACGCAATCTTACTAAGCTGCCCAGGCTTATGATCTTGAACTTATGGTCTCTCGAGGAGCTAAGAAGAGCTTGTGCCTCCAGGGGTGACCAGCAGTTAGTTTCTTATACAGTACACAAAAGCTTTTGAGTTTGTGCACAGTTCGATAAGCCCTTCGGTCAGTTTTCCAATGCTCTTGGTTCAAAGTTATAACTATAATATGGGCAAACAGCCACTTTGTACTCCTCAATGACAGAGCTCAGTGATCCCCTTGAAGAACACTCAATCACTGAGCTACTGTTGGGAACAAGAGAATTACTGACATGGTGGGGCTGTGGCTTGGTAGCAGGGCACTTGCTGGGCATGCTGTGGTCAATTCCCAACAGCAACAAAACAATAAGAAGGATACAGACAGGTTAAGACAAATAGAACCAGCATGAAGTGCCACTGCTGTGCTTGCTCAGAAGACAACAAAATAAGAGCCCCAGGCTGTGACTACACATGGAGCTGTGTGCATGTTCACACAGTACCAGGCTGTGACTACACATGGAGCTGTGTGCGTGTCCACAGAGCCCCAGGCTGTGACTACACATGGAGCTGTGTGCGTGTCCACAGAGCCCCAGGCTGTGACTACACATGGAGCTGTGTGCGTGTCCACAGAGCCCAGTAACCGACTAGAAAAAACTCCAGCTCCAGAGAACACTGGGGGAGTGGGTGCTGAGCTAGACAGTGGAGCTTCAGGAAATCAAGGCGGACCAAATGCATCAGAAGGGAGGGTGGTTTGCCAGCAGCACACTAAAGGATACACGGAGAAGAGTCCTAGCCAGAACAAGAGGTCCACCGAAAGGCCAGGGGACATCCCACTTGAGAAGCTATTCCACTTGGGTGGAGAGATCTAATGTCCCTGATAAGAACTGGTCTGTGCAGCCAGCAGTGGTGGCACACGCCTTTGATCACAGCACCCAGGAGGCAGAGGCAGGCGGATCTCTATGAGTTCAAGACCAGCCTGGCTGAGTTCTAGGATGGCCAGGGCTACACAAAGAAATCCTGTCTCAAAAAAAACCAAAATCAGAAAAAAAGAAAAGATCTGGTCTAGGTAAGGCTGTCCTCCACAGCTCAAGACTGCTGTGATGAGCAGACAAGCTCTGGACCCTCCAGGATACAGGCTGTTTGGTGGTGTGGGAGGTCCTTCTGTCTATGTGTTGTTTTTATTGGTTAATAAATAAAGAAAACTGGCTTGTGTCTTGATAATGTAGAACAGAGCTAGGCGGGGAAACCTAAACTGAATGCTGGGAGAAAGAAGGGAGGAGTGAGGGAGAAGCCATGTAGCCCCGCTGGAGACAAACGGCAAAATTTTAGCTGGTAAGCCACAGCATTGTGGCAATACACAGATTAATAGAAATGGGTTAAATACGTAGAGTTAGTCAATAAGAAGCTAGAGCTAATGGGCCAAGCAGTGCTTTAAGTAATATAGTTTCTATGTGATTATTTCAGAGAGCAGCCGGGAACCAACAAGGGGCCTCCTCCAAAAGTTTGGCCTCTAAGAGGACAACAAACTCCCTGGCTGCAGGCTCAGTGAAAAAGGAAAATGGGGAAGAGATGACAAGAAGGAGCTGTTCTTCCGCATTCCAAGGGACAATAGCAACAACCACTTTCTCCTGAGGCAAGCCTGGTGGGAAAGTGCAGTTCCCAAATATCACCACAGGGCGGAGTCTGGACCACACCGGGGACTAGGGATCCAGCACTAAGGTTAATTCCCACCCTCATGCATAAAGGAGGTTAGCTCAGGAGTACCTCAGAGGAGACAAACACATCTATGCACCTCTGAGCCCATACCAATCTCGGAAGAATTTGGGGTTTCCTGAAGGACACAATGTGGAAGGAGGGGTATAAAAAGCGTAAGAGTTGAAAAATCTTTCAAAGTACCAGATCCTGAAAAGGAATATGGGTGTGTGTTATATTGTCAACAGAACTCGTAATAGTTGACTCTCTGACACATTTCACCCCAATTTTAAAATAAAAGTTGTGGAGTGTCAGAGCTAGAGACAGCTAGGAAGATGAGGGGGGTCTGCAGATGCAGGGCGGGGAGGAACACACAAGAGCGGCTAGGGGAAGTGAATACGACCAAAACATCTGTATGGAAATCACATAATCATCACTGTATAATTAGCACACGCTAACAAAATCATTTTTAAGAGAACCATGGGGTCAAATCAAAAAGCTAAGGGTTCATTCCCTGATTCCCAGCTTACAAATGACCTCGGAAAACTTTGTAGGCCTGTTCTTCCTTCCTCCCTCTCCTTCCTGCTCTCTCCCTCTTTCAACTACATATGGATCTTATGGTTACTTTTCTAAAATTACATAGTGTCCATTTCTTCCCCCAACCCAGCCAGAACGTAAGCAGGGTAAAGGCAAGAATATTTATTGCCTGAGA